>NW_004624778.1:16794472-16832425 GCF_000247695.1 Heterocephalus glaber | reverse complement strand
AAAAAAAAAAAAAAAAAAAAAGAAAAAGAAAAAGAACAGAAAAGAAAAAAGAAATACAGGCAAAGACAGAAATTGTTACAGAAAAAAAGGCCCTGCATTGACAAGGCAACTAATTCACAGAGGTACCCTGGATTGGCTCCTGACTCAGAAGATGGTCTTAATGAAAAATCTAGTGACAGTCAAATAAACACTAGATCCTAGTTCATACCAATGTACCAATGCTGGTTTCATAGTTTAACAAATATTTATGGGAATGTGAGATTTTAACCATGGAGAAAACTGAGTGAAGCGTTTACCGGGCATGTCATAATTAACTTTTCTACAAATCCAAAATTGTTCTCCAACATATTAAAATAAAGAGGGGAGAGGGTGAAGTTTTATTTACAGCTGAAGACCAATGCTTATGGTGGTAGCATTGATGGTCTTCTTTCAAAAAGCATAGAAAATATACTATGAAGATACATGATAAATGAATGTTTATCTATTAGATATGCACCATTTTATTCTACATGCATGGAAAAATAAAAAAGGAGAAGGACACAAGGACAGTGTTAAGTGTCAAGATTCTCACTATGGGCACGTTTAACATCTATCAGCCAGTGTGAGAAGATTAATTCTGGAGGGTTGAAAAGGACGTGCACCACCTTACTTCCAAGCAGAGACCAGAGAGACACAGCATTCAGACTGCAGCATACATCTGAAGAGTCTCATCCACCTAGAGCACTTATGACTCACACTGGTGCTTTTGTATCACCAGGTGCCAGGCTGGCTGTGTGTCTCCCCTTGATTTCATCCTAAGGACCAATGCACTGGATTCCAGGTAGATGCCTCTTCCATTGTAGTTTTCAACTTAGGTAGCAGCCATTAGCTAAAATTAAAGGTGGCAGGGTGAAAGGAGAATTGTGCTCAAATTTGCACGATGAATTCTGAGAAAACACTGACCGTGCGAAACACAAGTCTGCTTGGCCTATGAAGAGAGTCTTGGTTGGGTAAGGGATTCATCATGTTGGACAGAGTTTTTTTTTTTTTACAGCACATAATAAATGTTAGGTAGCTTGATATTCTATATGCTTCCCTGAGAAAGGCTGGAAACACTATCGAAGATGGGGAGGGTAAGTACACCCAGGGCTATAAAATTCAAAATTATGGGTGGGAAGCTTCACTTTTTCTAAATGGATTATGGAGAGGAAGAAGGCAAAAACATATTAGTAGAACAATTTTCTTTAGGGAATCTAAAAAATAAAAAGTAAACGTTTTGGGGCCAGGGATTTAGCTCAGTGGTTCCACTGCCTGCTGCACAAGCACAAGGACCCGAGTTCGATCCCTGGTACCAAAAATATTGAAAAACCAGAAAAATGCATGAAGCCCTGACAGTTAAAATAGTGTTTCTAAATCTGAACCAGTTGGAACAGAGGTTAGGTAGAACCCTTGAAGACATCGGTGTAGGAAAAGATTTTATGAACAAAACCTCAGTTGCCTGTGAACTAGCACAAACAATCAACAAATGGGAACTCTTCTTATTAAAAAGCTTCTGCACAGCAAGAGAAACCACCAGCAGTGTGAAGAGACAACCCACAATGTGGGAAAAAGTCTTCACCTGCTCTTCCTCAGACAAAGGTCTACTATCTCGAATCTATAAAGAACTTAAAAAGATCAGACCTCACAAATTTAAAGACCCAATCCGAAAATGGGGATCTGAAATGAATAGACATTTCTCACACAAAGAAGTAGAAATAGCAAATAAATACATGAAAAAATGTTCAACATCACTGGTCATTCGAGAGATGCAAATGAAAACAAGGCTGAGATTCCACTTCACTCCAGAAAGAATGGCTGCTATCATGAAATCAACCAATAACCAATGCTGGCAGGGCTGTGGGGAAAGAGGAACCCTGCTCCACTGCTGGTGGGAGTGTAGACTGGTGCAACCACTGTGGAAGTCAGTATGGAGATACCTCAAAGAACTAGGACTGGAAGTCCCATTTGACCTCGCTATTCCACTGCTGGGGATCTTCTCCAAAGAATTAAAAGTATCATAACACAGTGATATATGTGCACCCATGTTCATAGCAGCACAATTTGTAATAGCTAAAACTTGGAAACAGCCCAAATGCCCATCAAGTGGAGACTGGAGAAAGAAAATGTGTTTTTTTTAATAAAATGGAGTATTACTCAGCCATAAAAAATGAGAAATTAGAGACATTTATAGCTAAGTGGATGCACATTGAGGCAATACTCTTAAGTGAAATAAATAGGACACACATGTGTAAATACCGA
This sequence comes from Heterocephalus glaber, assembly GCF_000247695.1. The sequence goes on along the minus strand of NW_004624778.1, from coordinate 16,830,148 downwards.
ATAGTTTCTCTAGTGTGAGAAACTGAAAGTGTAAATAAGGACTAAAATGTATAATAGGTAATGTGAAATAGGAAGAAAAGGGGCAAAGGGGAAAGAAGTGGGAGGGCTAGGGGAAAGGATAGAAGGGAATGGGATTAATATGAGAAAATGGAAAAATAGGAACAAAATCTTTGTAAATAGGGAGGACTGGCGGGGTTGAAGGGAGGGCTGGGCAAAGGTGAAAAATAAGAACCAAGAGAGACTATGTAAAGGTGCAAATTTCCAATGATGAATGTCATTATATTGTATACCTAAAATGTACCAATGATTAGAATGAATAATCGATAATGTAAAATAGGAAGAGAAGGTCCAAAGGGGTAGGGGTAGTGGGAGGGGCAGGGGAAAGGAAAGAAGAGAAAGGAAAAAATGATGAGAAATGGAAAAAATGGAAATAAAGTCTTTGTAAATAGGGAAGGGTGGAGGGCGTGAAGGGAGGGCTAGGAATGGGGAAAAAATAAGAACCAAGATGCATCATGTAAAGGTACAATTCCCAATGAGAAATGTAATTGTGTTGTATACCTACAATGTACCAATAAAAGAATTTAATACAAAAAAAGAAAAAAAATAGTGTTTCTATAAATTTATATATCACAGACCATTCCTCATGCTAGTTTAGTGAAAGATTATAGATCACTAAAATCTAAGATGAACTTAAAAATAATTGAATATACCATTTTAATATGGCCATTTATGATTCTAGCCAATATGTGAAACTCATCTAGCATATTAAGCATCTTTCTCCTCTAGATGTTTTGCATATTTGGCTATTATCAATTATGATAAACAATTTTGAATTGCACTTAACATTTACTCTGGTCTGCCTTTTGCTTTATGTGCGTTGGCTCAGAAATACTGCCAAGTAATTTGGTAGGCTAGCTACCCTTGCACGGGTGTCTTTTCTTTATTATTCTTTGTGCTACATAAATTCACTATACTTAGCCTGTTTATAAAAATCCAGGGAACATAAATCACTAGGCACTGTACCACAACTTGCCTCTACAATAACTGTGACTAAAAGAAGTTGTAGTTATCAATTTAATATTCAAAGAGTCTAGTGGACTTTCCTCTGATGGAGGTTTCATTAAAGACCATGCTATTTCAAGACATGAAGGAACCTCATGATACCAAGTGTAAAATTTAGGAATGCATATTGAAAATCTCATAACTTATCCTAATGACTTATTAGGGAAGTTTCTGTGCCATTTCCCTCTGAATTTATTATCTGCTATGAAATATATTTATAACTCATCCTAAAACAACCTCTTCTAAATTTTTAGTAGATCCTTAGGGTATAAGTTGCTGGAATTTTTTAAATAAATCAATAACCATATATCATATTCATTTTTATTTTATACATTTTGTTGAAATTCTCTAAGGCTTTGTTTTCTTTCAATCTCAAAAACAGTCCTTCAAACCCCATACATCACCATATACTGACATTTTCTTGCTCCACTTCTTCACCATACATTGGACTTTATACAACAATTCACTCTATTATCCTCTCTTGATTATATTAATTTTTCTTCCTAAGTCCCTACATCTGTCTTTTTTCTGAAAGAAAATGGAATGGTCCTGATTTTTTTAAAGTATAAACATACAATTTTGAAATATAAGGGTTAAAAACACAACTATCAAATTCTATTCCCTGTATGTTATTGATATGTTTCAATTCTAGAGTATTTGGTGTACTTTTAAGTCAAAGCCAGTTCCAATATCACCCTCCACCTATTTCTCATTCTGCTTCTCAGTTTCTGGACATAAAAATGACTCCCATACAGAAACATCACTCTAAAATATGGCAATATAATTTCTATGAAAGAATTCATTTTCACTTCTACCAAATTAATCTGAGTTGAGATTAAACTGTGCAGATAAAAACTTATTTGAGTCTTAGCATATGTTTTTCTAGTATATATTTTAAAACTGAGCAAATCTATTTCACCCAGATTACAGTAGTTTTATTTATAGAAAGTGTCTTTGAAGAATACAAAAGGAATAACAAACATAAAATACTTTTATATAAATTGTTTCTTTCATCTTAGACTGAAAGCTTCCTTTAAATGAAGGTACAAATCTGTACATCCATTCATGCATTCATCTAATCATCTGATTATTTATTCATTCAAAATACTTTTGCTGAGTACCTTCTATGTATTAGTCACTATCCCAGGTGTTGGGAATAAAATAAACAAAATAACTCCTTGTCCTTTTGGAGCTGTGATTTAATAGGATAAGAGAGTGGAATCATTAGCAGCCATTACACAGATGCTATGATTTGAGTATAGTTTGTGGTTTTAGATGACAGAATCTGTAAAATTTGGGGCTTATTGAGAGCTAAGTAGGTCATAAGGGCTCCCTCCTCACTAAAGATTCATGCCTGTATTGCTGGACCCCAGTAGGTCTCCTGTGACTCCTACAATTATTATAAGAATGGCTTGTTATAAAGCAAGGCTGCCCACTGTGCTTGGCTACTCCTGCACACTGGTATTTTCCTTTCCTTCTCCCCACCATGTTGTGATTCTTCTGGGGGGCCTTCACCAGCATGCTGGTGCCATCCTCTATGGACACTCCAGCTACTTCAATCATGAGCTGAATGAAACTCTTTCAGTATACCTTACCCACATCAATTATTCTGTTATAGGAAAAGAAAACGGGCTAAGATAGTGGAGAAATATGCATTGTTCAACATGTTTATGACCTAGAGGATGAACACAAGTCATATGTGGGAGCGACATGCAGCATGGCACAGTGGTTAAGTATACACACCAGAGCTGCATTGCCGTTGTGACACACAAATCATGTGTCCACACACCTCTCTAGACTTCAGTGTCTTTACTTATAAAATATAGATGATAGCAGAAGCAACTAATTCATTTGACCATTTTAAGAGTCAAATGAAATTTATGAAGCAGATAGAGAATACCTGACTCACTGGGAGTACAAAAGAGATGTCCAAGGGAAAAAAAATAAACAGACCTAGAAATCAGACCATAAGATGGCACCTACTGATTACACAACACTTTAATCTTTCTTTGTAACTATTTGCTCATTTCAAAGACAAGTAAAATAACATAAATTATCATCTCTTCTTTCATCCAAGTCAATGCCAGGCAGAATGACTTTTTGATCCTGGAGGAACACTGCATAATTATAAATAACACACTCAGCTGCCTTTGTGATTTGAGGTGCCAGCACCCCAGAGCAGTTTAAACTGGTAAATAACACACATATATTATTGAACAATGAGGAATTGTATCACCATTGTTTTTTTGAATGATCCACATGACTCAGGTGTTACACAAATTTGCCTATATACATTAAGTAGAATATTCTGTAATTTGCATCAGAGAAGACTTTGGGTAGATTGGAAAGTCACAAGTAAAGTGGTGAAGAAATTCTGCAAACTCGAGCTCTTGTATGTAATGATAATATATATAGTACATGCAAGCACACAGAATATTACAAACAACTTCCACTGACACCATCTGTAGTTGCCTTCTTGGTATTAGAAAATGAATATTAAGTCCTGAGCGTTGTATAGTTGTCATAAAAAATACTTTAGATAGAAAAAAAGAGCTAGAATTATTAAAGTCGTATTTCTCAGGTTGAAATTATTGATGCATTTGCAGTATTTAGTAGCCTGTCAGAGTTGCAGCCTTATTTTGTTGCATACCCACAGGCAAATCGTTAGTGTCATCTTTGAAATATTCACTAATTCAATGGCAGAATTATAAATTCTCTCCAGTCTAGAAGGTATAGAGACACCTGTTATTTTTAAAACCTAAACAACATGTATTTAGTGCATGATAAAATTAAGAAGGCTACCACTATATGAATCACAGATGCTAATTTGCTGGCATAAATGTAGAATGATATATTGTACAATCCTGGCAATTATGTCAGAAATCAGTCTAGAGTAATTCATTAAGACCTTTTCTTCAGAAAAAAAGGAGGAAGCTGACATCTGTAACTAATATTATGATCTATGTTATTTTATATTACGTTTTTGATTTCATGAATAGTAGGCAACCATAAGATAATTTGAATAGCTAATTATTAAAATACTCAGGTTTTTATTCAGTCACTGTTCAAGAATGTGGATTCATTTTGAAAATTACAGGTCGTTTTTTCCTGATGAAGAAGATGGAAATTGACAACTTTAGAGAGAGGTAAGTTAACTCCTTCACTGCTTGGCACACTCTGCACAGATATGCCAGACATGAGCCTGAGCTTGTGCATGAATTCCACCAAAATAACTGAAACAAGTTTTAAATGTACATCAGCATGCCCTGCTTATATAAAATTAAGTTACACTGATCTTTTATACTGTTCTTATACACATGCTTATAAACTTAAACATATTTCTTTATTTAACTATATCATTAGAGAATAAAGCATTTCACAGGCCCTTTATAAAACAGTTGTGGTGGATGTATCCAAATTGGCCCAAGTGCCTTTGGGACTGCATAATTCAGTAATCATAAAACTCCCCTAGCCCCATCTGTGATTGAATGTGAATTAATAGATAAAGATGCTTGTTAGTTCTGGGACACTAGATAAGATCTGTAACAGCCATAAAGTCCCAAAGTAAATTACTCAACTCTTTGTTTGTTCTGGACACTGCTATCTATAGAACAATCTACAAACATCTGCTGACCATCAGTACGTGTCAGCTGACCACTAACCTTTTTTCCTCTTCTGTAAATTTCCCCTGTTAACTTCCCCTACAACCCCCTCCCTATAAAAAGAGACTCGGATTCTGAGCTAGTTGCCTCTCTAAGCTACTTTGCTTTGGGAGTGCCGTCTGACCAGACTAAGGTCTGTTTTACTTTCCAACTTGTCTGGTGTGTTCCTTCCCAGGTGTTCTTCTCTGCAGTCAGCTCCTCGGAGCGTTTGGTAAGGCCCTCGGTCTTACATGCCCACACTTCATTTGAGTGTGGTTAGATCTCTGGTCAACAGAATGCAGTAAAATTGATGAGACAGTCACTTATTGATTAGCATTATGGGTTGTCTCTAGATGATCACCCAAAGCCTCATGTGGTCCTAGGTGGAGCTTTTTCAGAGATGGCTGGATCTAGATCTAGATTGTGTGATGCTGGGATTGATTCATGTCTCAATGTAGGATCAAGGGCACTAGGATTAAGGGTGTGAGTACTACACGCTTTAAGTATCCTGGATAAGATATGAGGGATAGAAAGAGCTGTGGTTGCCCCTTGTTGCTTTTCCATGAACTGTTTCTCCTCTGCAATGCTTGTCTGCCATGTTACCTTGCCTTGGAGCCAGCCGATTATGGCCTGAAACCTCTACAAACTGTGAGCTAACTAAACTTTTCCTCCCTTAATTTGTGGATTTGGGGTATTTTTTATCAGCAAGGAGAAAAATAACTAAGAAAATTAGGTTACATTATAGGGGAAAGATGATAGAGTAGTCACTCCCATGATTAGGTAAGAGTTTATCAAGCTATGTTTTAGCAGATTAAAAGGAGAGATTCTCTAGCTGACCTTGAAGAAGAGAGCTGCTGTATTGTGAGCTGCCTACAGAGTGACTCCCATTGCAGGGGATTGTGAGCAACCTCTCCAGTCTGAGGGCGGTCACTGGGGAAAAGCCAGAAAGAAAACGGGAACTTCAGATCTACAACTATGTGCATATGAATCCTGGTAATTTCCTACATGCTTGAAAGTGGGTCACTCTAGGTCGGTCATGACTCTGAAGGGATTCCCCAACACCAACATCTGGATTGGAGCTAGTGAGACTCTGAAGTAGAGAATTCTGCAAAGTTGTACATGGACTCTTGACCCATGGAAACTGTGAGATGGTAAGTACATCTTGTGTTAAGTGAGTTTGAGGTAATTTGTTATGCAGCAATATAAAACTAATATCACAATCTGTTGTCAATATGACAAACTTTCAATAGGTCATTTATGGCTCTCCTCTTCTAGGAGACTAGACTTTATCAAGGCTACTAGAAGAAACTCAGTTATCTTCATAATAGCCCTTAGCAGTTTGAACATTCAATATATATGTCAGATAGCATCCATTCAATTCCTCCTAAGAGCATGTTCTGAGCAATACAACATTTTCACTCCTGAGTATAAATTACTTAGGTAAATCTAAGGTAATTCTTCCAATACTGATTAAGTGTTGAGATACAGATCTCAGTAAAAAACCAAACCAAGCCAAAACAAACCAAAACAAAAACCTTCATGATGTTTGATTTCTGTTCAACAAATTGTACCCATTTAGAAATATACAATCTGAGAAGTTGTGATAGATATGTAAACCGAAACACCACCACCACCATCAAGAGGCAGAACATACTCATCAACCCCCAAAGTTTCCTCATGATTCTTTGTTGTCTGTCCTTCCTCTTACCTGCACTCCCTGACAACCTGTGATTTGCTTTCTGTCACTACAGACTCAATTTGCATTTTCTAAAAATTTATATAAGTGAACTTATACATATATATGTTTTGGATGTCTGGTTGCTTTCTCTTAAAATAATGCAGATATTCTAACTTCTTTTCCACTTTCTTGTGAAACTGAAAAAGCAATACGCTTGTAGTTCAATACTTTCAAAATCTTCCCTTTACTTTAGAAACCAAGCCTGGCAGTGGTGTGTTGTTCCCTCTCTCACACAAACATACAAACACAACCATGTCTCTATTACAGGGACTGTATTCTTTATGAGTATATGATATTCACCATAGTGTATGTTTTCTGTGTATATGTACACACACTACAACATCCACAGACATTTTCATATATGTTCAAAATGAACAAATAACAGATTATGCTTGTAGGAAAAAATCAATGAAAAATATGATCATAATCATAATTGCATTACTGCAGCAAATGGCTCTCAGTAATTAACTGATATCATACACTAGAAAATCAATAAGGAAAAGTATCCATGCATAGCCTTTCTGTTTCATCAACAGAAGTTGCTTACTATGCCTCTGTCTTGGCATTAGGACAAGCTGAGCTGCAGACCTTGGGTGACACCTGTCATAGTCAGTTAGTCAAGTAGAAAAATGATGTAAAAATCTAGCTTGCAGATTGAGAGCAATTCAATCAATGTCAAATGTGAATCTGCTATTCCATTTAGCCGTCTTTGACTTACTGAACATGATTTTATTCCCCTATTCATGCAAACTAAAGAAGAAAAAAATGCAAGAGATTTAGGAATATTAGGAGTAAAAAAGGAAAAATCATGATACCTTTCCCAACTGAAAGGAAGCAATATTCCTACCTAAAACATATAGAGAGAGGGAGGTTGGATCAATAATTCCTAGTGACTTTCAACAAAGTAACTCCTACAACTCTAGATAATTTTGTCCAGACTTGAGATGAGATCTGAAAATTAAAATGTCATATTTCATTGTTATTCCTTCATAGAATAAACATGATCCTTTGACTGGCATTCTGGCTATTAATCCATGAACCATAATGAGAATTTATTTGTATGATGCATTCCAACTCTTCTTTCATCCTGCCCTCATCGCCTATCTCATTATATTAAAGTTGCAAAGTGAGAGGATTTTTGAAAGAAGTCTTCTTTGTACATAGCCCCTCCATGTCATTACCCACCACAAGTTATACTAAGCCCTAAAACCTAGAACACGATAGTTGGTGCTCCAGTCTTCCCAGTAAGATAAGGAGATGCTGGGACAATACCAGGCAAATAGAGACTTGGCAAATTGCTTAATATGAAGGTGTCCTCAACAAACAAAAACAAAGGAGGAAGCATTTCCACCAACTATGATTCCCTGGGGGTGTTTTTATTGTTAGAAATAACACCTAACCACAGGACAACTAACAACTCAGCACCACTGCGGTGAAAAAGACTCCAAAAGGTGACAACACTGGCATAAGAAAATAACAATCAGCTACCAGAGGACCAGGGAAAAAAAATCTTCCGTTTTGTCACTGACTTTTGCAAACACCATTTGCAATTGCTAAGTGAGTGTTTTTCCTGCTGCTGCAAGCCCCATCTGTAGCCATAGCATCAGAAAACGGGTTCTATATGTCTTTCTGAAATTTCCAACTACAAGTAAATTCACAACGTAAGTACCTGAAAAAATTTTTAGAAATGTATTTTACTACAGTTTTCCCACCCCAGATCCATTTTCCAAACAGAGATAAACCACTCTTTGAGTCCTTGAGGGATAACTGATCAAGGTAATGAAATCCAGATTTATGAATAAAGAATAGGCATTGAAGGAGTTCTGTGAATCTCTGTATCTCCAAAGACCTGCAAACAAGTTCTCTTTATATTTAAGAACAGTATGAAGTCCAAGTAATTTAATATTCTTGAGAAGCATGTATTATAGGCATATTATTTATAGATCCAGACTCAGTGTAATTCAGAAATACTGTATAAAGGATCCCAAACCTCCTCCATATGCAGCATGTAAATGCTACTTAATTCAATTAATTCAAGCTTAGATTATATAAAACTATAATTAAATTAGAAAAACTATTAAATGACTATAATTAAATGCATATCCTGATTTATTAGGATTGGTTATCCATAAATATAATTAGTGCACCTTTGCTTTGTCAACACATATGATGATGTTCTAACAAACTTGTGGCAGAGCAAAATGTCATCCACTGTAGATCCATGCTTAAAATACAGACATCCTAAAGAGAGGCAGCCTCAACTTATCTTTTCACTCAATTATGAGTATGGCTTACTGAAAATAAAAACTACAAGGCTCACAAATCTCACCCCACTGGACTTCATTAACTTTACTGGCACTTCACAAAAGCAGTCTCTACCTCTGTAATAATATTCATAGCCTCTCTGCTTAACTATTCTGTTCACCTTAACTCACTTTGTTCTTGATTCCAGCCTCTTACTTCCGGTTTTTATTTTTTATATAATCTCCCCCAGCCCTGTATAACTGGCATTATTGTTACACCTCTGTCCTTGATCCTTGGTTTTTATCTATATTTACCTTGAATGAGTGTTTTCCTATTTGAAGATTTGGGAGGACTTAAACATATGCCTTTCAGGGGAGTGGCTCTTGAGTGACCATTTCCTTGTGTTCATGAAAGAAAGTAGAGTTCTAGATAATAAACCAGGAATTTTTTATCTTATATTTTTTTGTAGCAGTTATGGAATGTGAGTGGCCCATTGAAGTGGTAGATGATATTTTTGATCAGTAGATGAAGGGATCAGAGAATCCTCACAATGGAATGGGAAGGCATAAGACACACATGTGTGAGTCCAGGCAAATGTCCCAGAACAAAAAGGGTGTTGAGTTTTCTGCCCATTGGTCTCTGAGGACTCATTACTGAATTTTTGAAAAAGAGCTCTCAACAAAACAGAAAGAAAAAAACTAAAATAATGCTTGAATATTTTTCCTAAAATCTCTGAGACATTGCAAGTTTACAAAATTTGAATTAAATTGTAGCTGTATGAACAGAAGGCTTGTACCAATGTGGATGGCTTTAAGACTCCATGGGGGTCTTCTCAGTAGCTTCCTGGGCATTACTCATTCCAATGTGGACAGCTGCTTTTTGGTACAGGCTCTGATAGATTTGGTGGCTGACGTAACAACAGGAGAAAACCCAAATAGCAGGAAAATGGTCAATGCTAGATGATGGCTAAGACTATTAGATATTCATAAAGATAAAGAAAGTTACCCAAAGGGAGTTTGTACTTCCCTCACGGTACCTGAGTACTATGCCTTGGTTGGGTGACACTGGCTCTAACTAGATTCTCACTCCCTGTTTGAAGATTTGACTTTATGTGTCTCTGGGTGAATACCTGACTTGGTCAGGCATGGTATGACAAACACCTGACTTACAAACGAGTTCCCTTCTAGGAGAATGTTCATAAGTCAAATTCATTCCTAAGTCTGATTCACTCTTAAGTCTGACAAAGTGAGTTTTATACATCTTTGACACAAATATACAATGTAAAACATTGAAAAAGACCAAACCACCACATCACCACTGCTTTTCCTATTGCTTCCAGACTTCCTGAGCTCTGACTGAGCACTGCACTACTGTACACCATTGCACTGTACAGTAAGCATACAGCAGCACATCTGTGACAATGTCCAGCAGACACTTGAGCTACTTCCAATATTTGTTCACATGTACTTAATGCAAGGTCCATTGGTATCTGTGAAAGTTGGCAATTCTAATGTTCATAAGTCAGGGACTTACTGTACTGGGACGGCATCCAATGGTACAGGAACTAAAGGTGGTAGACATCTGTACAAAGTTTGCTGCAGATCCATTAAAAGGCATGAAATAAATACAAAGAATCTGATCTTAGCACAGCTGTTAGAGTTGTGCAATTATGGATTGTTTGCTATAACTCACTGGAAGACTCTGGAACTGCTACCTCTATGTTCAGAAGACAAACCTTGGAGTGACATACTTGTACTAGGAAGGAGTCATAATAAACAGCTGTACCACCTGCACCACTGCTGAACAGCACTTGAGGTGCTGACACAGTTCTCTGCTCCTCACATCACTGCCAGATGTCTGCTCAAGCAAAGAGACACTGCTGTTCTCAATAACAAACTAAATTGCTTTTGACAGCCTAAATGAACAAGATACATATCAGAATATAGAATCTTTGACTTTTACACTGTTGTCCCAAGAGACATATGTCTGAAAAAGAAAAATGATAAGAAGAGCAAGTGAAGATCAGAATGGAAAGAGAAGGAATCACAGGCTGAACATCACCCTTCTCTACTTCCCCTGGATAGAATCTGAAACTCTGACAGGTTCAGTAGTGAGCTGGAGCAAGCTTGTACTGGCTCAGGATCGCCAATTGTATTCAACTGTTCCCAAGTTAGGACTCAGTAACATGGAGTTGGTAGCCTGAAATTGGCCATGGTGAGGAGAGCTCCACTATGAAAACAGGCTAATTCTACAAATCAGGGAAGGTTTTTCTCATCAGCACCTCAGTGATTAAACTTCTTTCAATTCTTCCCAATTCAAATTCTCCCTAGGAAATCTGCTTACTTTTAAACAAAGTTCCCAAAATTAAATATATCACTGTCTCCATCTGCCAAGCTCCACAAATTTGGACATTTGTGATAATTCTATCAAAGATGACCATATAAGTATACAAATGAAACAATGCTTTTATGCTTTCATTATAAAAATGTATTAAAAACTTGCTGTGATGAACTATGTGAGTGTCTCTTAGCATTAGCCAAAATGTAATGGCTATAAAAAATCTTCATGTAGAGATAATGATACCATGTCTGCCAAGTTCCTTTATAGACTACAAAATTTAGATTATCCATTTTGATTCATGCTGATTTATTTTTACAACCGATGGCAAATTTTTCTCTCTTGTCCTGACTCAATTCTCCATCCACTTATGATTTCCTCTGTCACTTCTGAGCTAGGGTGGTATTTGCTGTCTGTTTCACTTAGTTGGCACTCAGTGTCTATCGCCTTATGTCATCTCTTTATTTGCATATGCCTCTCCTACCAAATTAATCTCAGTGGAAATCATGGGTGTACTCTTATTTCTTTATTGCCTACACAGAGACTAGTACGTCATAAGTTCTTGATTACATATGTTGGATTCATGGGGGAAATTTTCCCTCTGATCATACACATCAACAATCACATACACAGCCAGATCATCAAACTGTCATTTTCGCATATCCTTCCTTATCTCCCGCAACATCAATAATTTGTCAGCTCTGCTCTTCCCTGTTATTTCCAATATGCTTAATTTATAACTTGTCTTTATCTTTGTCAGGGAGTAACTTCAACATCCTTCTAAGAGTCAATCTGAAATTAAGATATTTTGGTTAGGAATCTTTTAAACCTTTGAGTATTCTTCTCTCACAGTATTTGTTAGTAATTTTTCCTTAATAAATTCAGTAATTATGGGTTTTCAAAGCCTTTCTTGAGAGAATAAAGAAAAAAATGTGAACCTACTTTTATTTTTTCAAAGATAATACAAGAAAATTACACTGATGTTGAAATTCATTTACATTTTAAAAGGTGAATGTACCCTTTGTTTGAACTTTTACCCTCAAAACCTTCAGGGATGATAAAGAGAGATGGGTGCCACCTATAATCTGTGGTTCTGCAATTCCTTTGTTATTTTCTCAAGTAATTTTTTAAAGTATTCTTGTAAATGAAGGAAGAAGCCCCATTAAACTTAGCTCTTTATAAATACTGAATTTGCTCTTCATCAGCAAATACTAAAGTTTTCCTTTCAATCTCCATCAACCCTACAGTATAGTGTGATTTGAACACTCTGGATGAAACCACGTAAAAGCCAAAATTAAAAACATATTAAATCCACATAACAAAGAAATCAAGGAACAAGCACAAACTATATCTGTCAGGAAGATAAGAATCATCTATAATGATTATAATATATGAAGAGAGAAGGTGAACAGACAGTAGTGTAGAACTTACCACCAGAGAAAAAATAAACTTAAATTCATGAGGACACTGATAAAAAGGAATCAATGGAAAGCAGTCAACTCACCCAGCACAGCCCGGTAGTACAGAAGCCCACATTGAGGCAGGGATTGTAAACATGAGAATTATCTAGAATTCTGTGTTATGCATAATCTGTTCTCTGGATTCTCACCCTGCACTTCCACAGCCATGCTTATTATACATCCAGTGACTGGTTCTCTCCTACTTCAGCAGGAGATAAGTGACATTGCCTGTAGGTAAATTAACCAGAAAAATCTCTAGGTCTGGAAGACACCAAATAGAGAAGCAGAAGACTGAGATGGAAAAGGAGAAATGATTAAATAAAATCTGCATACCCAACAGTATCCTACATCTCTTTATCTGCCTCACTCTAGCACCTTGGAAACAGAATTATTCACCTGAAGTAGCAGAGGATTTTCCTCTGGAGATTCTGATCCACTCCAGTAAGGACAAGAAGTTTCCATTGAGGAGATTTTACTCAAAAGCCACATGGACACTAGATTGCTCGAAAGTGAGAAATCATTTGATCATTTTTTGCCTACAAACAGAAGTTTCAATCAAATTTTGGTGCTTCAGTTTACATAAGAATGAGAATTTTGGGATTCCTTGAATCTGAGGATGTCCTCCAAGAAGAAAAGAGACAAAGAATAAAAAGCAACCTGGAAAAACAGGTAACATAAGAAATATGGAAAGAAACAAGGACTAATGGTTAAATGAAACATGAAATACTGATAAAGATGAATGAGACTCACATTTCTGGAAGGACTATAAAATGGCCATTTGATTTTAGCCACTTTGGAGAAACATTTTAAGAGTTTCTGATAAAATTAAATATCCATTCACCAATATCCTAGTAGTTTTATTCCTATTTACCCAAGAACAATTGAAAACATATATCCTAATAATGGTCTTTATATGAATGGTCTTTGTAGCTTTATTAATAATCAAAATGTTCAAATGGTTTAGATATCCATAAACAAGACTGCAGAAAAATACATTGTAAGTAGCTTATATAATGGAGCACTAGTCAGCAATAAACTATGAATAAGCTATCAACATAAAATAATTATGGATAAACTTGAAAGGTTAATATTATGGTAAGGGAAAAAAGACAAAGCAAGACAAAATAGTGTTTGGTTCCATTTATATGCTATCTAAACAGATAAAACATCCTATGGCATTAGAAATCAGAAAATGGTGTCTGTATATATGAGGGAGATGAGGAAAACTCACTGGAAAGAACCTAGAGAGAATATTTTGGCAGAAAAATGTACTGTATCTTGTTTAGAGTGGTTTATCAAGGTGTACAAAATTGCCAAGATATAGGGTTGTGAAAATGTAATGAAATTATAATGGATGCATTTTATTGAATACGAATCATGCATCAGTTAAAAAGTAACACGGAGGAGGGAAAGTGTGAGGGATAAGAGAATTAAAATATAATGTCATAGGGCAAGGGATTTAGCTCAGTGGTTCTGCTGCTTGCCTTGCAAGTGCAAGGACCTGAGTTTGATCCCCAGTACCAAAAAAAATTAAAAAATAATATATATATATATATAATGTCATAATAAAGAACCAGTGGATAATATTTGAAAGAGACATCAGACATAAATATTTTTAAGGAATATAGAGGCAAATATTAGAAGAACTAAAACTCTGATAATTGTCTCAGGGAGGCAAGTCATCCAGGTTAAAACAATCATACTTTTCCTTTATTCCTTTCTATATCCCTTTCTCTTGTCTTCTTTTGTAGTTTAATAGACTTTAAAATATGTTTCCTTTAATAACAATGAAACTATTTTTAAAAGAAATGCAATCAAAAAAGCAAAACAAATCTTAATATAAAAGCAACATTCTGGTGCATTAAGAACATTGGGGATTAATAGAGTTTCAGAAGAAATGGTTGGAAAAGTCAAAGGTTGATAATCTACCCTCAGGTGTCACTACTGTCATTAGGATAGGATGAATGTCAGGATGGAATAAAAGAGATACAATCTCTCGATATTGCCAACAAGAATCAGGAAGAAGGATATGCTTAAAAACAACCTGACCTAAATTTGTGCATTCATTTTTCATGCTGTTCTTTTCTTCAAGATTGATCATATTTTTATTGAGATAACTCTCAATAAAAAGTGGGGTAAATATATGTATTTATGTAAAATTCTTAACAAAGTTCATAGTGTACAGCAAATGTTAAATGTCATGCTATGTTTCTCACTAAGATAAGACAGGAAGTTGGGCCCATTAACTTTAGGATATATGTCTGATGTATCTTCAGGCTTATATTGGTCAAAAGTTTACCACAAGTATCATAAGGTAGTACTAAATAAATATTGGTTTTTGAAGAAATTACTTTGGCAGCTCATGGAAGTATTCTAAAGAAGTTGAGGAGAGTTTGTTAAAATCCTTTTTGCAAGTTTTATTTGGAAATTATTTCTAGAAAAAAATGTATCTAAGGATGCATTTATATATATGTATTTGTTATGAGAGTCTTTGGTGCTTGAAAATAATTGACTTTAAGTAAAAGCAGACAAAAGTAAGTTGGTGCCATATATATTAAACGTTTGGTATTCAGTTCCATGGTTCACTTTTTTTTTTAGATTTATAGAAAAAACTAAGCAATAAAGCCTAAAGCTATAAAGCAATGACAAAATTTTCATGTAGCTTGTGAAGTGACTTTGGAGCCACTTCTAAAAGACAGAATTTCAGAAAGTATCAAAGAAATTTTCCAAAGAAACTACTTGGGAAAAATTCATGTAGATACTAAAGTTAAAAACTTCTTATTGTTTCAAAGTCGCACATCTTTCTGCCTCCGTCCAATAGGTCTATACAGTGTATATTAAAAAACAAAAATCTTTAAGTGGTACTAGTGACAGTAGGGGTCAGAATGGTTCTTTGATCATGTCATTTTCTAGACTTAGGACCATTAAATGTGAATATCCACAGTTCCTCCAGGTTGACAAAACTCTGACAATATTTTGAAACCAGTTCAGTGGAGACAATCATGACAAATGAAGGACTGTGAGTATGGTGATTTTCTAGAAAGACTGATGGAATAAAGAGCTCTATAAGAAGACCTCATGATCATTAACAATAAAAGTAAATCCTATCTTTTCAGAAGTTTTACTGATATGAGTAAATATTTCAAAAAGTTTGCTGCCAACACATTTTCTTTTGTTTTTTTTTGTTTTTTTTTGGTACCCAGGATGGAACTTGGGACCTTCACCTTGAGAGGTAGGAGGCAGCACCATTGAGCTAAATGCCCTGCCCTGGCAACACTTACTTCTTATCCATGTTCAGCTTGAAAGAGATGCATCTCTATGTGCCACACTTTGGCTTCTAGGATGCCTGCAAGTATTCACTTTTTCTTTTTAATGGCCTCTTTAAATTCTCTTTAAATTCAGTTACATTTGGCATAAAATAGTGGGTATTGAATCAAATAATTCTGAAGTAGACAGCATGACCCTCATGTAACACTCGCACTTGTGAATTTCACTTTTTTTCCTTCCCAGTTATTTCTACATGTCCGAATTATGCCTGTCAACTCCAGTGTCACAGAAGTTTCTTTCCCTCTAACACTCTCATTTCATCCAAGCATCTGGATGAGGCCAGCATTATAGGAAAACCATGACCACAAAGAAAATTAACTTTAAATTGAAGACTTCTCAGTGAGATATTAGTCTTTGCTCCCTTTTATTTTTTTCTTTTTGGTACCGGGGATCGAACTTGGGACCTTGCGCCTGCAAGCCAGGCGATGGAACCACTGAGTTAAATCCCTGGCCCTATGCTCCTTTTCATTATCTACATGTTTTGTATTTTTTTCTGAAAAAAACAGGTGAGCAAATAAGATCAATAAGAAAATCAATGAGCAATCCATAATATGTGTGCTGATCTAAAATATACATTCCCCCCAGCTGTTTCTTGTACTTTCAAAACCTGAAAAGATAGGTAATACTAACTGCTCCTAGCAACAGTTCAACACAGTACTTCACACAACTGTAAATGTGAACTCACATAACTGAAATGCTAATTTCAATGATAAAATAAAAAGGAAGCACTTTCAAGTTTATAAAGTTCTATCCTCAACTGGACAATGTCAATCTAGGTAGGCAATGAACTAGCTAATGAGCATGGTGACACATAGAAACATTCTCAAAAATTCTAGGAACAGCTGGGGATTTAGTTCAGTGGTTCCACTGCCTGCCTCGCAAGCTCAAGGTCCTGAGTTCAATAACCAGTACCAAAAAAAAATTATAAAAATTCTAGGAATAAATAGTGTTTCCAAAGTTAAAACTATAAAAATGATCTATTTCCAAGAACAGTATAAAAAAGCAAAATAAATTTGCAAATTGTGGATTTCAAATCTCTACTTTGCATGAAGGGTGATCAAAAACATCAACAGAGATACATATATTTATATATATTGGAAATTTATTACAGTAAAAGAATAGTGCCATTAATCCTCCTCAAAATATTCCCCTTCACTTCACATATACTTATCCCATTTTTCTTGCCACTTTTTGAAGCATTTCTGGAAGACTTTAGTTGTGCTGTAGTGGGTATCTCAATGTTCTAAATCAATTTACCATGTTTACCTTTCATGATCATTATGACTTTGGGGAAGAGCCAGAAATTGCACGGTGCCAGATCTGGTGAATAACGTAGATGAGGACACACTATAGTGGTTTTTCAACCCTGCCTTTCCTTTGGTACTTGGCAGCAGCCTTCATAGTATTTTTTTTTTAATTACCCCTCATAAAAACAAGAACTGCTTCAGAAAGTGGCAAGAATGATGGGATAAGTGTGTTGGAAACAATGGAGAGTACTCTGTCAGATTAATGGCAATGTGTATTTTACTGTAGTACTTTTTAATTTAAATATTCACTGTGTATTCTTTGTATAGTCTGTTTGGATTCACTTACACTATAATCTCTGCTTGTCAGCCCTAACCTCAATGTCTCCTTCACGGCATTTCCCCTTATTTCTCTTCATGTTTCTTTTTCTTGAAGCTACATCGACAGGCGAGGCCCCTTTCTCCTAAATTCACATCGCATTTTGAATTTCTTGGATATGCTTTATAATCTGAAGTTCTTTATGCAATGTGAATCTTCCTACTGCAACATAAGTTCCATATAAACTGATGATATTTGTTTCATTGTCTGCCATACATAAAAAGAAGTCCATGAAATCCAGTCTCTCATGTATATGGTGTGCTCTTCTCTGTGTGCTCATATTAATGGAGACAATGACAGTAGAAAAAGAGCATGGGGCCCATGTGTAAACTATGGGACTGTGATCCAACTATGGGGCTGTGTTCAGTTGGTACAGTTAGTAATGTCTACTTAGTGCCTGAAGAACCAGAGAATTGGGGATAAAGGCAAGTACAATATCATGAGACCTTGTTCTACTGGATCATGTGTTGGATATTATAATTTGACCTATAAAATCCCTGGTGGTAGGATTTTTTTTCTTCTTCTAGTTTATTGGTACATTTTAGGTATACAATACAGTTACATTCATCATTGGGATCTTGTACCTTTACATGACATATCTTGGTTCTTATTTTTTCCCCATTCCCCTCCCCTCCCTTCAACCCCTCCACCTTTCCCTATTTACAAAGACTTCATTTTCAAGTTTTTCCTTTTCTCATATTTTTTCTTTTCCTTTCTTTCCTTTCTCCTTCCCCTTCCCGTCCCACTTCCCCTGTTCCTTTATACATTTGCTGCTTATTTCACAATATCAATTATACATTTTGATTCTTATTTACACTTTTAGTTTTTCACCTCAGAGAAACTATTCGGTATTTACACATGTGTGTCCTATTTATTTCACTTAAGAGTATGGCCTCAATGTGCATCCACTTAGCTATAAATGTCTCTAGTTTCTCATTCTTTATGGCTGAGTAGTACTCCATTTTATAAAAAAAAAACCCTTCTTTATCCAGTCTCCAGTTGATGGGCAATTGAGTTGTTTCCAAGTTTTAGCTATTACAAACTGTGCTACTATAAACATGGGTGTGTATATATCACTGTGGTATGATTCTTTTAATTCTTTTGGGAAGATACCCCATAGAGGAATAGCTGGGTCAAATGGGACTTCCAATCCTAGTTGAGGTATCTCCATATTGATTCCCACAGTGGTTGCACCAGTCTGCACTCCCACCAACAATGAAGAAGGGTTCCTTTCTCCACAAAACCCCGCCAGAATTTGTTATTGGTTGATTTCATGATACCAGCCATCATTTCTGAGGTGAGGTGGAATATCAGCATTGTTTTCATTTTCATCTCTCGAATGACCTGTGATGTTGAACATTTCTTCATATATTTATTTGCTGCTTTTATTTCTTTGTCTGAGAAATGTCTGTTCATTTCAGATGCCCATTTTTGAACTGGGACTTTATATTTGGGGGGGTCTGATTTTATTGAGTTCTTTATATATTCTAGATAGTAGACTTTTGTCTGAGGAACAGCTGGTAAAAATTTTTTTCCCACATTGTAGGTTGTAGCTCTGTTGGGGGTTTCTCTAACAGAGCAGAAGCTTTTTAATAAGATGAGTTCCCAGTTGTTGATTCTTTGTGGTAGTTCCCATGCTACTGAGGATTTGTTCGTAAAGTCCTTTCCTATGCCAATGTCTTTGAGAGTTCTACCTAACTTGTCTTCCAGCAAGTTTAATGTTTCTGTTTTAATATTTAGATCTTTAATCCATTTCAATTTTAGTTTAGTGTATAGTGACAGATAGGGGTCTAGTTTTAATCTTTGGCAAGTTGAAGTCCAGTTTTTCCAACATCATTTATTAAAGAGGCTATCTTTCCCCCAGTGAGGGTGTTTGGCTCCTTTTTCGAAGATCAGGTAGCTGAGTGTGTCTGGAGTTATTTCTGCATTTTCTAATCTATTCCACTGATCCTCAGGTCTGTTTCTTTGCCAGTACCATGCTGTTTTTATCACAGGAGCTTTGTAGTATAGTTTCAAGTTGGGGATTATCTTACCCCCTGCCATGTCTCTGTAGCCTAGAATTGCTTTTGCTATTCTGGGTCTTTTCTAGTTCCAGATGAACTTTTGGATTGTTTTCTCTAGTTCTGTGAAATATGCTGTTGGGATTTCAATTGGGATTGCATTGAATCTGTATAGCAGTTTTGGAAGTACGGCCATTTTCACTATATTGGTTCTTCCTTGGTGGTAGGTTATTGGACATTGGCCAAACATCAAATTCAAAAAATATTAGAATGACCTAAAAAGTGGGAACTAGTAATGAGAAAATTTAGGAAAATAAGAAGAATATAACATTTCAGGGGACAGAGAGATTTGGTGAGGGAGTCCTATGGTAAAACTTTTCAAGCAATAAAGTGCAAGTTGTATTTGGCAGGGCAAGAGTCAATTTAATATTTAAAGCATCCTTGAGTCTCAAATATTATAGTGACAGTTGTAAAGAACTGAGTCACCTGCTTCAGGATTAATGGGAAAGATATACCTTTTGAAAGAAGGAGGGTTTTTTTGGTACTATGGATTGAACTCAGGACCTTGAACTTGTTAGGCAGGCATGGGTGCTACTGAGGTAAATCCCTGGCCCAAGGAGCTGTTTGGCAAAAAGGATAAAGAAAATTTCTAGCATCACAGACATATCATTTCTGTGTAATTCATATATCTTTTGTACACTAGCATATTAATATGTACCAGATGTTTAATAAAAGATTATTTCCCAAGATAATTTTAGATTATTTCTTCAAACAAAACTTCCAGGTTTTAGAAAGGTTATAAAATGTAAGTGCAAGGGATAAAAAATAGTTAAAACTTTCAGGGTATCTTATATGTTTGAAAAAGCTATTTAAAAATTGAACTGATTATGATGAGAACAACACAATCGTAAGAAACCTAGATTAGCTGTCCAGCAGAGACCACTTCCCCAGCCTAGAAGGAATCTTACAAAGAGAGGTAACTGTTACAGTTTATACCTAGATGTCCCACCAAAGCCTCATGTGATCATAGGGAGGGCTTTGGGGAGGTGATTGGAGTATGAGGTAGTGTAGCTGGCTCACTATTGGGAGGCAGGATCTTATCAGAGGAGACAGGTCACTGGGATTGTGGCCTAGAAGCATTTATCTCACTCCCTGGCTCCTCCCTTTGCTATCTGCTTCCAGGAAACCATGCCAGGAGCAGCTTTCCTGCACCATGTCTCTTTCCTGTGCTGTTTCTTCTTTAGAACACCAAGACCATGGACTGAAACATGAACCAAAATAAACCTCTCTTTCCTTAAATTGTAGGTGTTGAGTATTTTGTCCCAGAAGTGTCAGAAATAACTAAGGCAAACTCCTTGAACAAGTAACTAACTGGCTATCATCAAGAATCACAAAGCAAATAATTCCAAGTGCTATCAAACACCTCTACAGAGCTCAAAAGTAAAATTTTCTTCTTGCCATAGAAAACAAATTTTGTAGCTTTAACACAATCCCCCAAAATATGAAAATGATAGAATTTTAAACTAATTTGTATTTGATACTTATTATGTGGTGTTTTCTTTGTCCTGTTGGAAATGCTTTCCAGAAAATAGTTAACTATCTACAAATTATGGTTTTAATTTTTTAGGCTTGTTTTTAATTGTTCCATTAAATTGGAACAACTAATTAAACTATTCCAGAGATTGAACATATAATAAAGTAAAATCTCAAAAGTTTGTTTAAAAAACAGATCTTCTGCAACACATCATTTTAGCCTCATCTTAGCAACACTACCCTCAATCATGCACCGCATTGATTACTTGTCCATCAGCTCTTATCTGAAAAACCCGGGCAAATGATTCTAATTCACAGCCCGGTTAGCATTCAGACAGAGATGACTTGGTATTCCTACAGGGTTAATACCTGTCCCCTGCCTCTGACACAACCTCATCTTGTTTTTTTCTCTGTCTTTCCAAAATCTAGGCATTTCATGTTTTATTAAGTCCCACAGCACATCCAAGACACAGACACACACACACACACACACACACACACACACACACACACACTATGCAGCATTTTTAAAAGTCTACCAGCTTTAGGAAGGTGAGTGCACACTAAAATGTAATTGGTTAAGAACTACAACAAGAAAAATAAGTATTACCGTAGGATTGGAATACAAACCAACAGCATGGAAGAAAATGTTGGGTCGATCTCTCCTGTGAAAAAGGGCCTAAAAGTAAGGCACTTGAGGAACAGAAAGCTTCAATTACCTGTGCATTGGTTGGAAGTATAATTCAGCTGAGAGCCAATCATCTATGTTCTTTATGTGATGCACTGAGGATTTCATCATCCAAAATGTAAAGAAAGTAATGAGCAAAATGGCTACCTGGACTTAATTGCAGCCAATAAGAAAGAATTAGAAGATGAGATAGAAGTTACAAGAAAATTTCATGAAAGGAAAGAGCCCTATCACATTGGACTATTACAATCAGAGGGGAGGGATGAAGACAGTGAACAGAGATGAAAAGGATGTTTAGAAAACAAAAATTATGGAAAACAGCATAAAAAGAATAAAACAAGGAAAACCAAAAGTAAAATCCCTATGGCAATGGTTAGAAAATCTAAAGCAGAAAATGGTTGCATGAAAAAGGGTAGTTTTACTTAAACAGATTACAATGACTTATTCTTATATTATCTTGGGACTGAACTAAGAACCCAGTAAAATTTTCTACTGAGCTCAGATTTAAAGAAAATATCTACCAAAGCCTTAGAATACTTTGCAGGACCTCTAGGAGCTGTTGTCTCTTACCTCTTCAAGTTCCTTTCCACCTGCACCTTGCTGACTAACCCAAACCTCTTTCCATCCTTCCACTCCTGAAAATTTTGCCTCTTTTCTTTTTATGCCTTTGTTTACATTGTTTCCCAGTCCAGAATCCTTAGAACCTCATCCACCCCTGTCCCAAGTTTATTCAATAATCTTTATGCCTCCTTCTGATATCTATTGGAAGGTTAATTCCTTAACAAAGCCTATGCTCTATTTTAGATTTCCTGTATTATTTTCTCCCAACAGCCTCCAATTTGTTACTGTAGTATTATATATTCTCTCAACACTTTCCAATGTAATTATATAATGTACATATATTTTCCCAGTTAAAATAGCTTTTTATAATATATGTGGGGGGGGATACTGAAGTACATCCATCTCTTGCACTGGAATGTAAACTCCTTAAAACCAGATGCAATGTTCATTATGCTTCCTGGTATATGTCCAGAGTTTAGCACAAGCCTTACAAAACAGTAAACATACAGAACAATAATTTTGCTGGTTCATTCACAGGGAAATCACTGAATACCAAAGGTAGAAAAATGAGTATTTGACAAGAAGGTGGAAACAAAAAGGATATAAAAAATTTTAGGAAGACTAAAGTTCAGAATGAACTGATATTTGTAAAACCTGGGAAATACTCAAAACAGGGATTTTACATTAACTAATTTTAAAAGATTTTCTTTTCCTTCTATCTGTTTCAACAATAACTACCATGTTAATACCTGAGAAATCCTCTGACATTTCTTCTTTAAGGTCAGATCATAGGGCAATTTAATTAAAGCTTGAATTTATTCTGACAGCTAATGGGTGCAGTCTAATGGCCCAATGGTTGGCTGAAGCTAATATGGTCAATCATGCTTACTACATGTTTTCCAAGACAGTTTCTATGTACTATTGAGCTTTATAGAAATAAGGGAGAAACAGCTGAACAAATCTATATCTTAATGAAACTCTGTGTTTTCTATGCAAACCTCAGTTTCTCACAAAGGAGAAGAGATGTAATTGTGGTAGGAGTAGTGATTATAGGATTATTACCTATGCACCAATATTAATTTTAATTTTTAAATTTTGTTTTGTTTTTTCAATATCATGGATCAAACTCAGGACCTTGTGCTTTCAAGGCAGGAGCATCTCCACTGAGCTAAATCCTCAGCCCTCTAGTTTACTTTTGAGAGATTTGAATTTATTTGTATACAGCATTGTCAGATACCTCAGGCTAGAAGCAAGAAAAGGAACTTCATTATTAGTAACATAACATTAACAGGTACTTTTATTTGTGTTTCTACATCTGTTAGAGAAAAATCCATGCTAAAGTGTCACAATGGTGGCCAATTAAAGGTGTTTCAGTCTAGCAGCTTTTAGTCTCACCAACAATTGCTTGTATTTGATTTATATATAAATTTAAAAGTTTGAAATCATTCACTCAAGCTGGTCAAAACTCATGTAGCAGTGAGATAATACAATTTGGGAATTATCAATTGAATAAGTCCCTTTTTAATTATTCTCTTTATCAAAACAGTGATTGTACAGTCCTGAAGTGTTCATCACTGAGTAGGTCCTTTAGTGACTTTCTGAAAATGAAATGGCTCTTAACCAATAATAGAATTAGGTTGATAAGAGGTTTATGGGATCACAAGCATCACACAGTAAGGCAGTGATTCAAGACAAACTACTTGCTCTTCTGGTTCATTGTTGTTTTTTCCCTCATCAGGATGATTAGTGTTAAGTAAAGATCTGTTAATAAGATTATAGGAGATAATACATGTAAAACCACTTACCACCCTGTCAAGTATGTAATAGATGTTAGAGTAATATTGGTTTTGTTTTATTGTATATGAAGAAAAATAAAATGTGTAAATTAAAAAGGATAGTTTTGACTTTTGACTAAGAATAGAATTACATATATTTTAGTATGCAAACTACTCCTAGAGAATAGAGACAACAGAGTCATAAATTCAAATCAAAACCTCCACATATATGTACACAAGTACAAGTTCACATAATACACCTGAGATAGGGATTGTGTGACTGCTTGTGAATGCAAATAGGAAGAGAATAAAAAGAAATATGTGCTTGGGTCAAAAATGCACAAAAAAGAGTAACAGTAGTAAATCATCATTTTATATGGTATTTGCTGTAATATTAATGTAATTTTTGCTCTTAAATGCAGCTCACATTATTTCACATACAATTTACCAAAATCATATGTTGCATTTGAGAGAGGTTAAGAAGCTCTGTAATTTACCTTTGGAAAGATATACCCTCAATAATATGGTTTTGTTTCTAATGTCCCATTTTCCATGCTTAACTCTGGCTCTTTTTTGGTTGTTTTCTAATTTTTCTAGCTTCATCATATATGAAACAAATAAACATATATGGGTTGAGAGCTTTATGGCATCTGACTATCCTTAACTTTCTCACCAGATTTCACAGCAATCTACATAGTTAATGAAGTGTTAAATGTGTAACTCATATTTCGTTTTCTTAGAGATGAAATATATTTCTTCTCTTAATTCTTCCCACACAGTATAGCAGAATAAAAATTCCATTAATCATCATAGTATTACTTCAATATAATTTAGACATTTTCTTAATAATCTTTGCCCTGGAGTAACACTTGCCCCAAACACTTATTAATTTAAATGTAGTTCATCTTTTAAAATTCTAACTGTGAAACATATTTTGTATTATGAACATTCTCTTCCCTCCAAGCCAAGAAGGAAAAGTTGGTATGCATTAAAAACTGTGATTCTGGCCCTAATATGTACCGATGTAGACTTAAAATAAAATTATATACTTAAAATAAATATATATTTAGCAGGCAACATTTTAAATAATTTAGCAGCAAGATACATTCTGGCTTGTGACTTTATTCTATAATAGCATTCTAATATTCATTATTTATAGTGATTATGGTGCTTAAAGCATAGAAATTTTTCCCTGACTTTTTTATAAATATCAATTTATTTAGCATAAATGTAAGCAGAACATAGAGTTAGATTGTGTTATGTAAACTTCTCATCAGTATACATATAGCTTCTATTTAAGAACTGATTCTTATATGAGTTAAAAGAATGAAGCTATAGAATTTTATCCAATAGAACAATGCCTTGAACAATCATAAACTGCCTACTGTATTTTTTAAAGAAAAACTTACACCAATGAAAAATATCATTTTAAGATTATATTCTAAATGTAAAACACATTTGAATTCTATAAATACTTGTTTTCATATTATACTTTTTTGTGGGGGGCTACTGGGGATCAAACTCGGGACCTTGCGTTTGCGAGGCAGGCGCCAGAACACTGAGCTAAACTCCCGGCCCTCATATTATACTTTTTGAAGGAAACGGAGAGATTTATTCTTCAAAGACCCTTTCCATTTAATACATATAAGGCTAACAAAACATGAAGACATCTTAGATATTTTCTAATTTTATTATTTGGAGAAATAATGAAATTCTTTCCATGACATTAATTTATTGAAGTTTATACTTAGAGATTTTTAGAATCTGAAGAAAAGTGTTACGGCTGAAATATACCATATATACATATTATATATATGTATATACACATATATACACATATAATACCATGTGTGTGTATATATATATATATATAATATATATATATATATATGTGTGTGTGTGTGATTTGTACCCTTCTTAAATTTCTAACAAAATTCATATTCATCCAAAATTTCAGCATAGTGAAACTGTTTGAGATGCCACTGTTTAGAGCAATATCTAATTACTAACAGCTCTCATTTAGTATTAGGTTATTCAAATTACACATTATCAGGGTGCAATTTGTAACATGCTTCTCAGTCTCAGGCTATCCAATGAGAGGACGCAAAGAGTAGAGAGTTGTTAATGAAACTGTTCACAGTGCATAAAGTAATAAAAACATTATCTTGGCAGCACCAACAATAGTGCTACAACCCTATGTATAACTGCATGAAACATTACTGAAAATTCTACAGTAACATAATGATGATGACTACTTGCTGCTGAGACAATGAAGAAGGAACAGATCAATTAATCACAAAGATGATACACATGTGAAACTCTTTGTACGGTGAACTGACAGAATTAGAACTCAAACATACCTTTCCAAATCAATACTGACTCAACTGTTACTCTTCCAGCATGTTTTTTTTTGTTTTTTTTTGTTTTTTTTTTTTGGTACCGGGGATTGAACTCAGGTCCTTGCACTTGCTCAGCAGGTGGCAAAACCACTGAGTTAAATCCCCGGCTCTCCAGCATGTTTTAATAAGAAATAATCTGTCACTTATTATTTGCACTGTTGGCTTTCTGCTAGGGCTTTTTTGGTACTGGGGATGAAACTCAGGACCTTGCACTTGCGAGGCAGGCAGATGCACCACTGAGCTAAATCCCCGGGCCCTTATGCTAGGGCTTTAATTACTACAACAGTAACTATCATATTATATAATTTCTTTCTGAGCATACTAATATCCTCTGAAAGGCTGGGGGCAGAATCCCTCTCAGCAACATGCTCTCTGCTGGTGAGGGAGTTGGGTCAGGAGACATCCTAAAGAAAGCTAAGCACATGAACATGCCATCATCAGGGCAGGAGAGCAGTGAGAGGGTAAATAAGTGTCTAAAAAGAGAGCAGAGACAATGAAATAGGATCAAGACTCAATCATTGGATTTACTAGACTTGTAGCAAAGAGAAAGTATTTGTATGGTAAGAAGCTTCCAAATACAGATCTTGCCTCATTATAAATATATTCAGTGGACATGCAAAGGTCTCTGGTTTGGCATTAAAATAAGGTTTAAATGGTAATTAGGATTTCACCTAATAGAGAACAAATTGAAATAGCACTTTATCATGTGGGTGCACAGACACTATAAATTTCTAAATTGCACTGGCTTTGTAATAAAATGCCTCAACACAGGATTTGGTTTCAGACAGATCCAAGTCCTAATTTGGACACTGTTAATACTAGTCATGGTTCTACTTCTACCAACAGAGATAATGACATTTATTTCACAGAATTGTTGTGAGGATGAAATGATAAGAGATTTAAAGTGCTTAGCATATTGCCTGCCACATATAAAAGACTTAATGTATATGATCCAAATTAATGCAAGAATCCTAATACACTAGTAAATTGACAATTATGATGAATATGATCTCAAAATTAATAATCTAACTTCTGTAAATCTTTCCAAGAGAATAAGTATAAACATTGAAATGTAACTTTATGAATAAAGGAGATCATTATAGTGAAAACAAAAAAAGTCATTCAAAAGTCCAAATTTGGTAAAAGCCAAGCAGGGTAAGAAATAGTAACCCACATGAAGTTTCTGTAGTATGGCATCTAAAATTTGTGTTATAATATTACACATTTGATGAAAAACACTTATGATGCAGTGTTATATGACAAAGGTGATATTTAAATATATGCATTATAGTTGAAGTAATCTAAAAATATACATAGGCAGTAATTTCAGAGAAAATAATAGTAATATTGTCTGTACATTATTATTAAGATCTTTTCCCTTTGCTTGACTAAAGACAGGGTATAAAATATGATGGTACTATATTCTTATCAAATACAGGTGGAACATTTGAAATATACTAACAAATATAGTAATCATCTTCCAATTAACCAAGGTGTTTATGATGATGTTGGATGACCAACGTCACAGATGCCAAAAAACAGGTTTTGGTATACTATGGCCTATTCCATCTGGCAACTTGCATGTGTGGTCCATGACGTAGGAAGGATTTTTACATCAATAAATCATTAGGGGAAAAATCAAGAGAAAAGAATTTTAATGATGTCACAATTACATGATATCCAAATTTCAGTGACCAAAAATAACTTTTTATTGTAATACAAGCATTACATTCAGTTTTATGATTTCTATGTCCACATTTGCCTGAAAACTGCAGAATAGAGTAAAGGCAATAAAGACTAAGTGCCCTGCAAAGCCCCAAAATTTCCTATCTGCCTCTTACCAAGAAAGTTTGCTGAGCCCTGCAGCAACAGAATTCTTTAACCAAAAAAGTGGTTGAATTTGGATATCCCTAATTCAATCTTTGGGTTCCTTCAAGCCCCAAGCTGCTCTTATTCTCTAAAAGCTCTTTTTCATATAAGCAATAGATAAGAAATCATCAATTTTCAAAACCAATACAAACTGAACAATCTAAGTTCCCAAACATCCACAAAGAGATTTGCAACAGATGTATGTGTGTGTTTGTATAAGTCTCTCTCTGTGTGTGTAATAGAAGAACAGATGGAGAATAAGTAACAAAAGAAGATGCTGATTCTGAAGCTTCTTTCCATACTATTTTCCTCAAGTTTAATTCTCAAAAAGAGCTTAAAAGTATTTAGTTTAAAAAGTGGAGCTGTTACATTTTTAGGTCAAAAACTATTGAATATTAGCAATTTCATAAAGTGCATGTAAACTTTAGGGATGCTATTACACAACCAATTTTGACTAATGCAATCCAAGCAAAATAACTCTGGATTTTACATTGAATTAAATTATTTTATACAACCAAATTTTAATAAAAGTTGGATGCTTTAGATTGAAAAAATTCTAAATGTTTGGTATTACAAAGCTTGGCTCAGATACTTCCTTTTTGACATTTGAAGAATTTATATTTATATTTTATTGGGTTTTCATTGATTATAAATTTCCATCTAAAAATTGTTCAATGTGAACTTGGTTATTTAAAGTTCATTTGATAGGCTGGTTGAAAAACGAAACTATTTTTCTCACAAGAGAAAATAATTTATTTTACTTCTTCCAAACTAACTTAATATGGGGGATCTGCCCTTTAGGTCTAGACAAAGGAATTAAGGAAATGTGTGAGATAAATGTATGCTGTTTTTAAAAGGTTAGGTATATATTATAAATCAGGAAAAGGTGAGAAATCTTAAATTGAAATTGAAGTAAGGTCTCAGATTAACTTTTGCAAAGACCAAGTAGAAGTACATGATATTGAGCAGGATGTTGCACCTCCTTTGCAACAATGATTTTTAATAATTCCTAATCTGAAATCTAGGGGTAGTTTCACAATTAGGTGGGTCAGTAATGAACAGTTGGAATGGCATATATAGCATGTCCTAATGAAGACAAAAGAAGCTTTGTAAAAATCATAACAAAAGCATGTAACTAATGCGTAAGTCATTCCATGAGTTGCAAATTGGCTCATTTTGGATTTTTACTATGGAATAACTCAACTGACCAACACTGTCCAACATTGTGTGACACTCTCTTTCAGCTCATGATCATCTTCTTTGAATTGTTTTTCCTTCTTGGGTAAGGGGTTGTCCCTGCTTTGTTCTTTCTACAGCCCCTTACAAACTGATAGCATATATTCCGGAGATAACAGGTAAATAAATATTGGTAACAAACTACTATCACAGGAATAGTAATAAAAACATTTTTCCCAAATGAAAATTTTTGTCCTGCCACTAAAATACCCCATTACAATGCCTAAGCAAACAGACAATAATTTGTTTCAATTTCAAGTACTTTTTTCTTTTAATGCTAAAAACCTAAATATACATTTTAAATAAAAGGGGATCCTAACATAGATTATCAATAAATGATTCATTTTATGTACAAAATATTTATGTAAACTATTTTATAACTTAAATATTAGCTGATGTATGAAAATCCAGCCACCACAGTGCTTATATTGTATTTTTCAGAACTACCAGTGAGATTATAATTTTGTATTTATTTCTTGTTATGTTGATTTCCTCTTTGTTGAAAGGAAAGTTTTCCATTTCTTTTCCATATCTCAGAAAACCAGCACTCCTTTACAACCAGCAAGCTAGTTTGCTGTATGGGGACTACAGCAAATTACTCATTTGAGAATTCTGCTCAATTATCCATAATCATGATTATTTTTTCCTTTCTCTTGAAATGTGTATTTTCTCCATATCACTGGTCAAGTAATGAATATTAAATTTTTAAAAATAAGAGAAACTTCAAAATTCTAATGTCTTCTTGAAGAGATTTAGAGCTCATTTCAAACAGAAGCTTAGTTCATGAGGCAGAGAATACAAGGGTTCATATGTTGGCTTGGGTGGCAGTGGGGTTTGCATTCAAAGTTCAAAATAATAATTGGATTTGGACATATTTCTTTCATCAAGTGGATATAATTTCTTCATCTCTATTCCATCTGGCCCCTGGTAAATGAACTGGCTTATTTTTTAAATTTGTGAATCCAACCATACATGTAATCAAGGATGGAGAGCACACAGAAATTTACAGTCTTGGCCTGGTCTTTTCAAAGCGATTTGAAGTCCTGAGCTATTCTATGTGGAAGCAGTTCAGTCCAGTGTGGCTGACCAGCATGCAAATCATCCACCCTTATAGTTGGCAAAAAAATATTTTTAGTGGGTTCTCTTATGAGCCCACTGGCTTGGTATGTGTTCCTTTTAACATGCCTGGCTTTTTAAAGATTGTAGCTCCTATTTTAAAAAAATAATAATTTCAAAACTGTTGTTTTTCAATGTCACAAGAGTTTAACACATACTGAAGCTAAAGTGAAAGAGAAACACCTTTTGAGTTTGGTTTATATACAGACTTGTTTTTTTTAGATGTGATTTCTGTTAGCACATGCAATTTCTGATACTCCAGGGAGTACATTATGCAGTTTGGCAGGCTGTCACTTTTCTTTTAAATGCTAAATACTGGATACAGAAACAATACTCAACTATTTTAAAATCATTTGCATGTCACATTATCTTTTAAGATATTAAGACAAAAAGAGGATGGATCATTAAAAATGGGTGCAATTTAGAAATAAAGCACTGTCATGATTCAATATAAATGCCACCAACTGGTACAATAAGAGACTATTTGGTAGGGTGTCATTTATGTAAACATGAGTGTATCATGCACAAACTATACATGTAAAGGGTGGTAGCATACCACTTTCTGTAGGGCTATTTGACTTGCCCTTCTTTCCTTAATCAATAATTTATAATCTATCTTTATATCCATAGTTTAAACTTTCAAAAGAAGATACACTATAAAGTCCTGTTTGAAATTTAGAGACCATGAAAGCTTTAGAAAATTCAGAGATTTCGAGCAATAAAGATATTGTGACTAGTATAGTAAAGGTACAATTAAACCATTAGGAATTATTAAGCTTTGGTCAAGAACATAAAAAATAATAAAGGAAAAAGAGTTGCTATATAGTGTTGGTAGGCATGCAATTAAGTAGAGCCACTATGGGAATCGGTATGGAAGTTCCTTAAAAAGTTAAAAATAGATACTATTATATAGAACTACTAAAAATAGTATTAAATAAAAAAAGAATTATTAAATGCTATACCACTCCTCTATATATACCACAGCATGATTTACAATAACCAAGTTATAGAATCAACCTAAGTGCCCATCAAGGAGTGAATAAAAGAAAGTGTGGTATATATACACAGAGTATTATTGAGCCACAATTATTATTCAACCAACAAAATCAAGCAACTTGCAGGATGTAAAGGGAAATAAGCCAGACTCAGAAGACAAATATTGCATATTTATTTGGAATTATATAAAAAAGTTGACATGGAAGTAGACCATTATATAAGAAGGGGATGAGAGACAGGGAGAAGTAGGTAAGAGAAGGTAATAGGGGGACTAGACAGGATTGAATTACGTTACATGTGTGTATGAAAATGACACAGTGAAACTCAATATTCTATACTACTAATATGTACTAATAATCACAGAAGGGGGAAGAATAATTGTTATGATTTGGTTCTCAACTCTCCCCCAAAGGCCTATATGCTAAAGGCCTAATCACTAGCCTGTGGTAGTACTGAGACATTGTAGAAGATTTAGGAGATGGAGCCTATAAAAGGGAGTTAGGCCACTGGGGATGTTCTCTTGAGGGGGATGTTGGGAATCAGGCTCTTTCTAGTATGTTAAATAACGAATAACAGGATTTATGATAGGAAAATTACATGTCAAAAATGTTGTTACCAAAAAAATGCAAAATAAATAAAGGGGAAAAGAATAAGTTCTGCTTTAGATCCTGGCTAATAAGATAAGATCAGGGCAGTGATCCTGAAATTTCCAAAAGAAAAGTGATGAGAATAAATACAAGTTATATAAGTTAACATGTCCATCAATAAATCACTCTAAACCCTTCATTGATATTGAAATGGAGTTAATAAATTACATCTAACTACATAAAAATGAATCTTCTATGTTCTGTAGTTTATTTACTGAGCACCTTCTGAATAAAAGATCTCAACTCGCCACATTTTCATCCATATAAATATTTTAAAAATAATAAAATATACATAACTTCTTTAACCTTCTCTTTCACATTGTTTTCAAATGAGCGTTCAGAATTGTGTTATGTGTTGAGTTCAGTTTAATTTTTAAAACATATCTTAATGGGATTTTTTTGAATCACTGGAGCCCTGGAAATTCATTTAAAAGAAAACCTCTCACAAGACTGGCCCTGCATATTATTGATTATATGAATCAGGCATGAGCAAGAATCCAAGTGAAAGAAAATGGTATTTTGGGTCATTTTTGGAATGTAAGTTAATACACTAATTTCAATTTTGAAATTAAGTAACAAATCTTATAAGTAATAGTGACAAGTAATATGCATAACAATTATACAACTGAACTCTGAAAGCTAAAACAATTTCAAGTTAACAAAGTGTAAGTCACCTTAATTCATAGCCATATTCTCTTTTCCCCATCCAATGATCTTTTGAGTAAATAACATTCAATTCTACCAGAGGATCCTCTCTGTGATGGAAAGGGAAATAGATTTTCTTCCCATAATTTCATGAATGCTCCTCCAGAGTCTAACCAGCATGCCTGCCTCCAGCTTCATATATACGGCTTATCCGAGGACAGCTGAAATCTTACAGCTTATGGATTACTCTATAAATCCATTACAGTGTTCAGGCATTCATGTTTGGTGACTTTATAGCTACCAATATCTGATGCAGTGGCATGTGCTTGATAATAAAGCCAGAGCTGAGTTCAAATGTCACTGCTGCTATTTACTAGAGTATTAGAGAGACAAGAGAGTTTACTAATTTACACTCCATTTTCTTCAATCGTATAATCAAACTTCTCTCATGGTAGTATTGTGAGAATTTAATGAAGAAGAAAATAAAAAGTAAACATCCACAGAATATACACACACTAAATGTCCATTGTTAATGATATTTTTCACATTTTGCAGAACTGGAATAAGCAAATAAGCTATTAGAATAAAGTCAAGCTCTTTTCTTTACTCCAGTTGGCAGTTTCTTTATGTTTCATAATATTTCCAATAAGCCTTTAGTGTAATACCTCCTAGATATAAGACAAAGTTTTACTGATTTGGGGAATTTTTTTTGGCTGTGGCTTCTAAATGCCTGCTACAGTTTACTCACTGCAAGTCAAAAGCACAGAGAAAACAATCTCCAGTGTCCAATCAAACCACAGTGAAAATGGGGGTTTTCTTCCGTTTTTCCTCTTTAACACAGCTCTCATTTCCTGGTAGATCGGTGAGACAATGAAGCATTCAAGAGACTTTTCAGCAATTGAAACTGCAAATTGCAAAAACAACTAAAATGTCTGAAGTGACTGGTGCTTGGCTTAATTTCCATTTTCTCATTGCGTTTCTGATTCATTATCCTTAAAGGTCCTCCTACATATGCAGTTATTCAATTAATTCCAACAGTGCTACCAGTTTGGTTCACAGGGAAAATTTAGAAAATGGACATACTTTTATTCTGTCAGAGTAAATGCTTGGAATTAAGACTGAGGAGCTAAATATCACAAAAAGAATTTTTTCTTCCTTTAAAGCCATTGTTGAAAGGGAAACTAATAGCCTTAAGCTGTAAAAAACTTGTTTTATGAGAAAAACAGCTATAAAAGTAGACATCTTTTAAGTTGCTTTAACTAACTAGGAGGAAAGAGAAATTAAACATCAATATGGTGGCCTCTTTTAGACTTACACTTCTCTGGTTGGTTTAATGCTTATTCTGAAACTTACACCAGTGTGGCAAAAATTCTTTTCTTTCTCTTTGGTCTAGTTGTGAAGTCCCCAAAGATTTAAAATTTGCTGATTGCTAAACTATTTGATTGTACTTGACTTCCAGTTTATTTCTAAGACAAAGAATAGTCTTTCATCCACATAACACAGAGAAAAGCGAAAATACCAAGTACAGGCTTCGCATATCTGTCAACACATTTAGCTACTGATGTTATTGATGTAATAATTAATGAAGCTTGTTATGGTTCATATCTAGGTGTTTCCACAAAGCCCCATGTACTCAAAGGTGGAGTTTTTGGAGGTGACTGGATCAAGGGGGCATGATAGCAATACCTAGATTAGTGCACTGATGAGTTTATGGCTAAGTGTGATGTTCAGAGGTGAAATCTGGTAGGAGGAGATGGGTCACTAGAAGGTGGCCTGGAAAGGTCTATCTCAGTCTCTCTTTCTTGATACCTAACTACCCTCCCCTTCCTTCCACCATTATTTGAGCTGTTTCTTCTCTGTCTTGGCTCTCTGCTACATTTCCCAGCCTTGGGGCCACCTGACCTGGACTGAATTCTCTAAAAAGTGTGGTGCGAAATAAACCATTTTTTCCTTAATTTGTGGGTATTTGGTTTTGTGTGTCAGCATCAAAAAAGCAAGACAAAGCTGTATTAATTCATCTGAAAAATTGTGGAGATTCAATACATATTATTTGTAAATATTAAGATACTCAATTAATCAATTGTAAAATAATAATTACAGTGTAGGAAGGAGGGGGTGCTGTGATCTTCTCCAGCAAGTCCCCTGGTTAGGGCAGTGGAGATCTGGGGATATGGTTAGAAATCACCATGTTCATAGAGAGGCTGTAGGGCAGGAGATGCAGCCCTACTGCCAAACAGGAACAGGCAGTCATGTGACCTCAGTGGAGTTGGGGCTATACTTGGCAGCAGTACTCCCTTGGTAGCCAATGAATGAACACAAGTTGGCGCACCAGCCAATTGGGTGGAACAGCCCAGCACCCTCTAAACCTACACTTGGCCCATCCCCATCACACAACTATACTCTCGTCTTGTTTTGTTTTGAAATAAGTTATTTTCCATTAAGTTTATTGGTATATTATAGGCATACAATACAGTTACATTCCTCACTGGGATCTTGTACCTCTACATGATGTATCTTGGTTCTTATTTTTTCCCCATTCCCCTGCCCTCCCTTAAGGCCCTCCACCCTTTCCTATTTACAAAGACTTTGTTTCCATGTTTTCCTTTGCTCCTATTTTTTCTTTTCCTTTCTTTCCTTTCTCCTACCCCTCCCACTTCCCCTACTCCTTTAGACCTTTTCTTCCTATTTCACATTATCAATTATACATTTTGATCCTTATTTACACTTTTAGTTTTTCACACCAGAGAAACTATTCGGTATTTACACATGTGTGTCCTAT
>NW_004624778.1:16729708-16769361 GCF_000247695.1 Heterocephalus glaber | reverse complement strand
AGTTGCCTCTCTAAGCTATTTTGCTTTGGGAGTGCCGTCTGGCCAGACTAATAAAGGTCTGTTTTATTTTCCAACTTGTCCGGTGTGTTCCTTCCCGGGTGTTCTTCGCTGCAGTCAGCTCCTTGGAGCATTTGGTAAGGCCCTCGGTCTTACAGCACCAAGAGGAAAATCAGTAATGCCAATCCTGACTTTATGTGAGATTTTGACATTTTTTTCATAGATCCGGCATTAATTTTTATTTTTTGAAGCATTGCCTTAAATTTAGCATTGCCTTAATTACTATATTTTGTAACCAGGCCAGTGCTTCACCTGCTTTACTCCAATGCTATTTCTAGATTGTCTAAGACCACCTTTCTTGGTCCAGTTAAACACAGGCAAACAAATCAGCACACTCACATGTGTACCTTACAGTTTGGATTCAAACTGTAGAAGAGGAAATCAATTATTTCATAACCATCAATTCAGAAGCTATCGCCTAAAAGGATTGTGGCTTTTCTGAAAGCATGATCCAAGTGAGTTTGGGACAATTGGCTTGTGATCAGTGATATCAATGTTCTTTTGTCACAACTGTTGGCTTAAGAGTTTTGTAATGAGTCATAGCACATTAACTTACATGGGATATTTTGAAGAAAGTTAAACCCTAAAAGAACATAAAAAATAATCCTTTAGATATTACCCTCAATGTTCTTTCTTTGTAATTCCTTATTCTTCCCTGATTTGTTTTGAACTTCCTCAGGCTTTTGCCATCATGAACTGCACAAGGATACCTTAGATCAATATCTTATTGATAGAAGATGTGTCTAGATTTCTAGTTACAATTATGATCATGAAGATATTTCAAATTCCCCATCTCTTGCACTATTGTGTCTGAGCAAATTTAGCATGGTGAAATGCCTAAATTATTGCTCAAGAAGAAATCACTGAATGAGTGAATGAATGAATGAATGAAGATTTACAAAACTGTGAGCTAACCATCTCTAAGTAACTAACCCTAAGCATTATGTGTTTTTCAAAATTCTCTCTGAAATTTAATTTTGTCCTTAAGCAGTAAGGCAAAATAAAATAATCCAAACAATTTGCAAAATATGTAAGTATCTTGGGGCAAGATTACAGAAAGGTTGTCTTAAATTTATGATTTGAAATTCATAAAGGGGTCTTCCTGGAAGCCTTTGGGTGACGTGCTCAGTAATAATAATCAGTTCTAAGGACCCTGAAGTACACTAAAGAGTCTAAAAACCTGGAATAGGAATGAGGTTAAAGTGGACAGGAAAGTTATAATTTGGGTCAGTAGTTAAGGGATATATCTGGTACCCATATGCCCATAGCATTGAATAAGCCAGGGAAACAGACAAGGCCTGACCTTTAGATTTAACTGCACCATAATTAACTTTAAAAATCAGCTAAGTGGGCTGTCTATCTGAGGGGGCAAAGCACATTCACAAAAATATGCCTTGGTCATTAATCAAAACACACATACATACACACACACACACACACACACACACTTTTAAAACTTAAGCAGAACACTTAGTATAATGTGTATAGAAGCCTTGTAGAGCTTGGAAATGAATTTCATAGGACTATAATATCTATACCTCACATAATCTGAGGAACAAAAATACATGGAATAATCACTTATTTCACTTAAAAATACTTTAATAACTCTATAAATGGTTGTGAATAACTTGTTTACTTTAAAAGATACCATGAATATTTTATTCTTTTTTAAAAAAATGAAGTAGGAAAACACTGACCATATAGGATTACTGTATAAAAAGGAAAACCTAATTACACAAATTATATTATTTTTGTCTGGGTTCCCAGTATGGGCCTTAAGATCTGTCTTATGATGAAGCTAATGCAGAATTATGTGGCAGCTGCAAAACTTCTACAGCCTTCAGCAATAATAAGCTTGGCCTCTATTGATACACAAGTGGAGGAGTTCAGGCTTTTGAGTCTGTAAACTCTCCTGAGAGCTGTACCTTAATGCAGAGCTTGCTTATATCCTCCAGTCTGTCACTCCTTGAAAACATAAGAGATGTGCCCTTTTCATTCCGTGCTCCTGGAGTAATTACAGGCTCAGGTAACGGGTCAGTGGGGGCACTTGGGACTTTTATATGCCAAGAGGAAAGCAATCAATGTCAACACTTACAAAAACAGCCCAGTGGTAATGTCACTGCCACTTGTTCTAGGGAATCACTGGGACCTTGATGGCATCTCTAGTAAAGACAAACAGTGTCACAGAATCAAGATTCCACATTTTATCCCCATCCTGGGAGGATGACTATGGAACAAAGGACAACAAGCACTGTCAGTAAAAAAGTGAGTTGTCCTCTATGTTTTCATGGCTAAGTAGCCTGATGGGAAATCAAATACTTTGAACAAATACCTCTGTGTGCTTATTGTTCCCAGTATGCTTGTGTGTGAGTAGCAGTCCAGAGAATCATTTATGTAAAGATCACCTTGCATGTTTTCTCGGGTCTAATAATATTCTGTGTTAGCAGTGCTGTTAAAGGCTCCCAAGAAAATCTATGGATTTAGTAATAGTTATCCTTCTCATTTTATTCCATGGAATATGTTCATGGCTCAGGCACCAAAGATTAATAAAAGGAGCTCTATTAGCTAGCCCCTATTTATCTCTGACTTAGAGGCCTTAGAGTGTCAGTTGGCATCCTGAGCAAGCACACCGCCAAGTGCATGATCAGGGATGAACGCCCATTAGTACACCTCCAGAGAGACAGCCCATCATCCATCCTTAATTCTCCCAATCAACCTTGAGCTATGACTATAATTGTTCCCCACTCAGTTTGTTCCTGCTATATCATATGTATAAAGCAAAAGTTCACTGTTATTATGGAAATAAAATATCCCAATCACCCTAGCCAATGTTAATTGTGTAGAACGGGACTGCTGAGTATTGAATTATATTAAGTCAAATGTGATTCCTCAAAACATGCTCTGGGTGAAGAGTACTGCTGGTGCCCGAGTTGGGAGGATAATATTCATTCCTCAGTCTTAAAGTAGATTCCCTGTCCTCCTAGCCATTTTTTTGCAATTTTTGCCTGGAAGCTCAATACTGTAATAGAATTAGATAACTGAGTACACAAAAGATGTCATTGCTCATGGCTTGTATAGATATAGTAGTGTCATGAGATATGTTATCCCAGCAACAACTGTGGTTCTCTACATGGGGACTGTGGTGTTTCTCTCTCTGCCTATTTCCCTCTCTTCCTCCAGGTGTTTCCTTCTGTCATCCTCCTCTTCCTCCTCCATATTCTTTCTCTTTTCTCTCCCTCTCCTTCTTCGTCATCTCTTATTCCAGTAGATAAGTTTGTGCTTTTTTTTTCCTTTTTGGTTTCTGTGACTGCTACAATATTTGAAGCTAAGAGATTGCCAAATATTCTTCTTTAATTAGAGCTGATATATTGGAGAAAATAAATTAATATGTGCATCTCCTGATCCTTAGGAAAATTACAAAATTCTCTTATCTCTTCTAGTCTTAGGGGTATGGTGGGAGAGATGAGAACGAAAGCCCCTGAATTAGTAAAACTTGTATTCCTATAGCCTCTAGCTGAAATTAGGTGGGCCCCTCGCTAGTTCATACTCCGAGACAAGACACTTTTATTTCAAATTACAATAAAATAGCATTAAATAACTGAATTTACATTTATTACTTTCTTGATATGGCTCTAAAGCCACTCTTCTAGGATTCAAATGTTCTTCATGTAGATACTAGCTGTGTGGTCAAGAACTGATTACTTAATTTCTATGTACTTTCAGAGATTAAAGGACATACAAATATCATTCAATAAGTATTAACTATTATTAGCATTATTTAAACACTGAGCTGGTTGCTTTAACATGTTATCTCATTGATAGCTACCCCAGTTTACAGATTAGGAAGTCAAAGCTCAGATTTTATTTGCTAAGACAGTGCAGCTTGGAATTAGCTGTACAAGAAGTGAAACTAAATTCCATGTTAATACCATATGCTTGCATTATTTGGGGTTTAGTGGTAAAGTATTTTCAAAAAAGATCCTGATTATAACATAACTGGAACATGTCACAAGTAGGCAGTTAAAAGGACTCTCAGGAGCCAAAACAGGGACATTTAAAATGTCAAAATCAGGAATGATAACAATTCATAACTCATTGAATAAAATGAGTATTCATGAGTCCACAGGGGTATAAATGAATAAATAATAGGGAGAAGAGAATAGTTCTCCTTTGATAGAAGGCCAATTAATAAATATGGAATAATTATTAGAAAAAGAAACTCCTCATTTGGTAACTTACTATTAATAATTGATTTAGGCAAGAAACATAAGTGGAAATTAAAACTAATGGAATAAAATAGGATGCTGATGAGAATTTTATATTGCCCCAAAATAATATCTGCCTGCAAAAAAAAAATTATAAAGGGGGAAAGTAAATTTAAAGTGGATAAACCTGACAGTAACAAGATTAGTGAATGGTCTAACTTAGCTCCCCATCAGCAATGGGATGAATTGGCAACATGAACCTCCTGATAGGATGTGATAAAAACAACACAAAAATGCACAACCCAGTTTTAATCATAAAGAAAAGGAGACAAATTCACACTGACAGACATTCCACAAAATCAAAATTTCATGCTTCAAACAAAAGTTTCACAGGTATGAAGATCAAGAAACAATGGGGGAAGGAAAGATTGAAGGAAACTGGAAGATATGAAAACTGGGTGTGATCTTAGATTTTATCTTTTACTATAAAGAGGCTTTTGGCATAATTGATGAAATCCAAGTAATTTCTCTTCAAAAGGAGTACATAAAAATAATTTCTACGGTTCTTGGAAGTTTTGATTGTTGAAAATAATTTCTAAAGAAGATGAAAAACTTCTGCAAATAATTTCTTCCTTCATTAGTAAGACTCAGAGGATGCAGTAGTGATCTATATATTTAAATATAATTCTAAAATAAAGTGATAATTGTGACATTTAATCAATTAGTGAAATTCAAAAAACTGAGACATTATAGAATATGAATATATTTTGAGAAGGCATCTTGTATGAAGTGAGCTAAGTTCTCCAAAATTGGTATTTTGAAGACCTAATCCCCAATGTGATTGTATTTGGAGAAAGCAGCTTTGAGAGGTAATTAAAGTTAAATGAAAGTTTCTCAATAGGAGTTATAAGAAGTAAAAGAAGCACCAGACCTCCTTCCCTCAAACCCTTCCTACTCTGTCATTCCATGTACACAGAGAACAAAAGCCATATGAGGAGACTGTAAGTAGTTGGCCATCTACAAGCCAGGAAGAGAGCCATTTGAATTTGCCAGCATATTGATCACAGACTTTTAACCTATGAGAAAATAACCATCTGTTGTTTAAATCACCTCCTCTGGAATTCTGTTATTTCAGCCCAAGAAGATTATTAAAGCATTACAATAGAAATTAGATCTACTTTGGGCCTTAAAAGACACATAGAAATCAAATGTGTATACATCTTTCAACCCAGTGTCTCCAATTTATTGGTGCTCTTGTCTATCTTTCCCAAATCAAATTTAAGCTCCTCACAAACAAATATTATTTAAAAATTATATCATGGTTTGTATGTTGTAAGACAAATATTTTTAACAAAGGAATTTGTAATAATTTGGGATTAGTAGAGAAAAATCTTGCAGGCAGCAACGAGGTGTAGTATGAACAGAATGATGGATTGTGTGGATAGAATATAAAGGGACAACACAAAAGCTATCAGTTCCCTCTACACATCAGTAATAACCCACTCACTTTACACCTCTGAATGCACTGAAGCTGAAGAAAACTGCAAATAGAAGATATATACAGATAAACCTAAGCTTGTCTACAGAAGATCCTCAACAAATTTTAATATAAGATTATATCCACTAAATAACTTATCAGTGCAAGTGCATACTAAATCAAACAACTTCTTTTTGTCATAGCACAATTGCATTCCTTCAACTCTTTCTGTATCACATCCTAAGGGCTTATTTTCAAAATGGCAAAACTCACCTGTACTTTATGCTTAATCTTTTCTTCCATCTGCCCTTCTTTTCTTCTTTCTTTCTCTTGGTATGTATTTCTAACTACATCATTGAGCTTTGTAAGCTTTTTGAGGATATACTTCGCATAAGTTGTACTATTCTAAATATTAACACATTTCCCTTCATTGGAAAGTGGTAGTGATATTTTTAGCATTGTAATTATGGTAATACTATCATAGACAAGGACATAATAATAATTAGTGTATCATAGACTGCAAGCTGATTTTTAAACAGTTGCTTAGGTTCTCTGCTTAATCCCTCCTTTCCTCCTCTTCTACTCTCCTCTCTCTCTCTATTGATATCCAGTAGAATAAAAAAAGTTAAAGAGTCTCTAGGACTCATCAAGAGAATGTAAACTCCAATATAAAGTAAAACCCCTTTATTATATTTCTTTTGATGTATCCAATTGTCATGTTTTATATATTACTCTCTTCTTCACCTATTAATTTTGGGTTGTCCATGGAAACAGATCAACAAAATGTAGATGTGACACAATAGACCAAATGTAAACTAAAATGTAGATGTAAACTAAATGTAAACTAAAATCAAATGTAAACTAAAAATCTATTTTGCAGTTCATATTCTACTCAAGTGAATATTGGACCATGAAATTGAGTTACTTCTGAATGTCTCATTGAAAGCTATATTTGTATTGATATAATCAAAAGTTCTTGTGCATTTTTTACATTTTTTCCTGAATATTTCTGTGCATACAGTACTATTTATTAATTTGAAAAATATTCATTAAGTGTACTCAATACGTACCAAAATATGTACTCGGCACATATTTTAGAAGAATGTTTATTTCTGTGGTAGAATGAACAGTGCTCCCATCCCTTCAAGAAAGAAGATAACCATAGCCTAACCTCTGAAAACTGTACATATGTTAACTTAAATGGTAAAAGAGATTTATATATATGGATAAATTAAGTGTTTTAAAGTGAGAGTTTCCTGGATTATCCAGGTGACCCCAGCATTAGAAAAGCAGGAAGGTCAGAGTCAGGAAAAGGTGAAACATGAGTATGAAATAATTCTAAGAAGGGGCTGTAAGCTAGGAAATCCACTGATACCTTGACTTGAGCCTGGTTGCACCTTTAGTCTCCTGACCTCCAGGATATAAGCTAAAATATTTGTGTTGGCTTAAGCCACTAAATTTGAAGTGATAGGATGTTATAGTAAAAATAAAATAAACTAACAGTTTCATGGCATACTTTTAGAGAAACTTGAAAACACTATCTGAAACACTTACCCTGTCAATTCTGTCAGCAAAGACAACTGCACCCCTCTGTCCCAGACAAAGAATTCTCACAGGAAGAAAAATAGACCTTCTGATTGCATGTTTCACTGAGGACGTGTGAGAAGACTTCTCTACACACCAACATTCCATCTAGGGTGTTCACTTCCCTCAGTCTTTATTTTGTGAT
This sequence comes from Heterocephalus glaber, assembly GCF_000247695.1. Next base: position 16,761,893 of record NW_004624778.1, on the reverse strand, counting down.
TAAACACATCTCTTGAAGTGAGCATCAGCCATGCAGTTGGAATAAACTTATATTATTCTTTATAAAAATACTGCAAAGTGATATGTACATTCTCATTAGGGGTATTACACGTGAGTAGAAGTGTGCAGTATTTAAGTACTTTTATTAATTTATTTTATTTTTCTAATTATTTTATTTTAATTAGAAAACAACTAAGCTCTATTAAATTCTGTACCAAATGTAATTATGATACTTAGAAGCTAACTCTATTCTCATAGTTTGTAAAGCAAAACATAATCATAAGTGATGGTAAGCTTTCATTTAATACAGAATTCTAGATTATTTAACAAATGTAATTATGTTACTATCCTTTATTATATATTAGACCTATTTAAGTGCATCCACCTGTTAAGTAGCATCAGTAAATATGAAAATAAGATGAATGTAATAGAAAAATCCTGTTCAAAATTTAAAAATAAAACATAAAAATGGCCTGGGTTCAATCCCCAGTATGGCAAAATAATAATGGAAAATAGATAATTAGAAAGTATTTAAAATTTACCCGAGTCTAATCCAAAATGAATAGATAATGATGAAATCACTAGAGATATCCAGAATAAAATATATTTCATCAAATATTCTATGGTGTCTCTGATTGAATTCCCTATACTAGATCTCTTAACTGCTTGCATTTTTACTAACACATAATTTAATCTTAAATTATTCTATAAAATACCAGCAAAGTTGAACCGAACAATTTATGAATTTACTTTCAGCTGATGCTATGAATTTTCCCCCAGATTTAAGAATTCCACAGGGATCCTGAGACTTTTGACAACCTTGTGATGTGTTGTCAAAAAAATAATACAAAACAAGAATGCTGATGAATCTTTTAGATAACTACGAAATGGCACTAAGAGTGACAGAATCTGAAAGGAAAATGAAACTTGGGGTTTAATATTCTTTAAAAAGGCACATTATCTTCAGAAAAGAAAGAGTACGTATTTTGCTAAAAAATTCTTTCTCCCAGTTTGAAACATTGTACACATGTTCTTTTATCCATGAGTTCAACAACTAAAGGAACATAAATTTTATTCCAAAACTAATTTATGTTCTTCATACAACTTAAATGGGTAGTAAGAGTTTAAATACTTTGGTCTCAGGCTAAAATACCTTGGGGAAAAATGTGTAAATATTACTACAGGATTAAATAGATCAATAGGAAAATCATAATGTCATTGACTGTATTGTTTTAAAATTCTAATCTTAAACCTTCTTCATTTGTAATTCTGTGGATGTTTAAGCATCTTAATCCCAATACCAAGGTATTCTACTAGTTATTCTCTCAGACTGACTCCTTATTGTTGCCAAGGAAACAGCCAAGAAGCAAGAGTGAAGCAGACTTTTTCATCTGGTGAGAGGATGATGGGAATGGATGAGAGAGTTGAGCAAGGTCAGGCGTTTACCGCTGAATACAAATCTGTCATGCCTAATAGATGAAGCTCTTTAGTTTCTGTGCTGTTCAGGCTACTCCCAGCAGCCAAGGAGAAAATAAAAAAGACACTCAAGCATGAATGCCAATCAGCCTGTGCTGGCAACAGTGATGTATTCACATGTGCCAAAGCAGCTGTACGAGGCTGGGCGATGGATGAAAAAATAAATTAAATAGGTGTCAATAATTATAGAAGGTCAGACTCTAAATCCTGAAGCTATCCTAATAAGATCAGACAGATGGGATTTGGCTGCTCTATCCTGTTAACATGCCTAATACTTCCTTTTCTGAGATCAGAGTTCATAACCTGTCATAGACTCAAATATATTGAGCTGAGAAAATCTTTGTTAAATCCTCTTTTGATTATTTGCCAGAGCCAACACTCCATTGGTAAATATTATATATCTAAGTCTCATTAAAATGATGAGATGTGTAATGCAATAGTAGTGCTACTCAAAATAATGTCAGAAAACATAATACAGTCCATAAAACACGCTTCCAAACATCAGTTCTTTTTACCTTCTCAGCATAAGTTGTAGTATTGAGCCAACCTCTAGAAGACCAAAAGACATTGTTAACTATCAGAAAGTAAGGGAATGTACTAACCTCACAAAATTGTATTTAGAGTCCTGCTGGCTACTTAAATAATGTAGGTCATTACATGTTGCTGAATGTATTTTCTAATATTCCTTTCTTTTTGACAACCCCAGGTACCTTAACATACACTGTGAAATCACAGACAAATGAGGAATGATCATTTTCACCAGAAAAGAAATTTGTTTCTCAAGCTTTACTACCTCAGGATGGACATGAGTGTCTGTATCAGAATTGAAGCTTTAGTGTGGTGATGAAGTAGGAATCAGAAATTCTCAAAACTTAAATATTAGATGCTATTTGACTTAGAAATGGATATAAAATATTCCATTGTTATGTGGTAATAAGTTAATGACAAAGAATGATAATACTGATTAAAAATTAATTGGTACAACCTTACAGAATGTAACTATGATATAAAATGATTTTAAAAATAAAATGATTCATAGTATAAAATTTAGATCATGAATTTTCTGTCTTATGTATCAAATGACATTAAAAGTATTTAGGCAGTTAGGCCAAATTACTAAAAGTGGTCGTCTTCTGAATCGGAGGGCAATTCCCTATGGATTCCTGGCTTTTGTGTCCTTTTAGTAGAGACTGTTGCCAGATGTCATACAAAATCTCTCTTTGGTTCATGAAGAAAAGGAAATTCTGAGAAATGTTTAGAACTTAACTTAGGTGATACAGCAATAATGAGCCCCATCTTTGTTTTCCCTTTGATAATCAGATGCCTCTACTACAGAACATGACTATAAAGAACGACTTTTGCTGTTGTCACCATAGCCATTGTTTTTTTCCTCACCATACTGAAGCTCTGTAAATATACTAATGGTATATTTGACTGCTGACCTGATTACCTTGCATTGTTAGTTGGGTATGCATGTGTGAACAAAGAGCTAGATTTTTCACATATTCTCAAAATACATTTATATAATCTCCAGTTATTTTTATGGCTTAAAATTTATTTTGAAAATGAAAGAAAGTTAAAATGTAGGCATTCTAAAAAATAGTATGCAAGAGTATCCACCAGCAATGGTGGATAAGATATTTGAATCAGTAATGTTTTTTCAGAATGCTAAGTGTTCAATGAATCTAATAAATAGTCAACACCATGGGTCTTATAAATCTTTTAAATTCTAGTATTCCTAACAGTCCTATAAAATTTAGAAGACACTCCCTCAATATATATGGCATGTTTAGAGTATTGTCTGTGTTTTATTTATTTTGCTAACCATGCATGTCCTACAGGAGCTGTGTTTTAGCTATGAAGAGTTCCAAATATAAGAAATCCAGTATATTCCAAGGCTACCTGGATATTTGGTATCTCTTGCAGCAACAATATACAAATTTTTACATGTATATCTTGTCCATTGTCACCAGTATGTCAGCTCTTCAATTGTAACTCTTATTTGGAACTGTAAAATGTAAAGGAGCTGAAGTTTGTGGACAGAAAATTATGTTAAAAGAAATGGCAGATAATGAAAAATGTGACAGTGATAATGACGACAATATACTGATTTTATTCATTTGATTGCTTTTGGTTTTGGTCAGTAATTCCTAGGAAAGTTTAGTAGAAATAAAAATAAATGTGAAGAGGAAACTGAGAGTTGCTCTCCAGTAGAATCAGATCTAAAGGAAAGAATGGACTCGTGTTAGAAGGTACACAGAACTCAGGAAGGTATAGAATTTAAGGACCCACAAATGAAGGTACAAATCAAATAACAGGAATAAAGGAATATGGAGCTGATGAGGTAGATCACAAAAGGCATACTTCAAATTAATCCCTCACTAGGAGACAAGAGACAATAAATGTAGGTTACATATTTTCTGAAGCAAAATAAAACAAATGTATACAAACCACATGAAAATTGTGAGAGAGACACACCTTTAAAGATTCTTCTCAAAATAAGAGCTGGTGAATAGAATGAGAAGAAGGCATCCATTAATACTAATTTAAAATGCATACTTTATCTTTAGCATGCTGCTTACTAATTTGCAACTGAAGAGTTATCTTAATTCTTGGCTACCTGATCCAATTTTGGCCCCAAAGTTTTATATTGTACAACTATGAATTTGCTTTTAAACAGGGGGAGCTCTATTGTACATGAAAGTAAAGGGAAATAATTTTAGATTATAAACAGAGAGACAAGTCTGTCAGGGTAAAGAGTGCTTTGAAGAGTTAAATTTTATCACCAGGAAAAATGATTAATAATAAAGCTACTCTGAGCCATAACAGAATCATTTTTGTTACTGTTATGCTTGTAAGGTGAGGTTACAGAGTTTTCAGATGTGGATTAGACTATTATACTGAATGCTTTTTATTTTAAAAATAGAATGATATTCAAGACCCACAAGATCTTGACATTGCATAAATTTATAAGAATGGGGGAAGTGGAAAGAGTACTGTTGAAAGGTCCCGTTGAAACTTGGGCTGAAATGAAATTCCTATCATTGCTGGACGGGGACCTACATGTTCTCCTCTGACAAGGACAGATTTTAGATTAAGCAGTCTTAGATTGTAAATTACCATTCTTGATAGCTGGCCTCCCCTGCCTATGGTGCCTTAGAGAAATTGGACAGGCTGCAAAAGTGTTGGTTTAAAAAAGGTAAAACTCTGTCTCCTAGCCACCCCCAGCCCCCACACCACAATTTCCATGTTTGAAGGGAAAGAATAGTAATGTGAAGACACTCTTGAATTTAAATTGGAATAAAGGACATTATAATTACTAATCTTAGTAGCCATTTCTTGAATGATTGGCTGACACTGTCATTGCCTTCCTATCACCAGTTACAATTAAGCCCAATTTGGCCACCGGAGATAAGGAAGAAGGCAGCCTGGTTTAAAAAGGCACCACTGGATTCATCTTCAAACTTGTAAGGAATTTTATTTTATAAATTGGCTACATACACTTAAGGCTAGACAATGAATGTTTAAATAAGGTGCATATGACTTTCTTGAATAAGGCAACAGTAGAAGTGGAAAGACAGGGCAGTGATCTTTTTTGAGAATCCTGTCATTTAGACGAGACATCAGTATTGCTACACAAGAGTATGCTTTTCCTAGGAGATGGCTGGAGCTTCTTGTTGCATTTCTCACTCCTAGACTTTAAAATATTGGATAATAAAATGATCATAAGTTTTTATAATTTTTAAGCAAACCCATCCACTCTACTGAAATGAATTCACATAGGCGTATTTCACTCAAGCTAGTGTAAGTAGGTATTTACTGTCTAAAGCAAGCACACTCTGCAAAATCAATTTGTGAACTCATTACATAAATCCATATTAAACCATTTAGTCTATACATAATAGTATAACAAGGATACTCAGTGTAAATTAAATAGATTTTATTTCAAGGTAGCAAAAAGCCAAAGGTGGTCCTTCGAAGCACTTTTAATTTATCTCTCAGTTCTATTTTGTGCCTGCCACAGACAGGAGAAAGAGAAGAGGAGGGAGAAGAAAAAGAGGTAATCATTCTTACCATCTAATATTTAAACAAATCAATATGTTCAAGTCTTGGCAGGGACAGCACTCACACTTTTATGTTAATGCATGAACATTTTACTTGCTATTCCAAGATGGCAGGACAATGAGTCCCTTCCTCAAAGCTGGGTAAAATATGTCTAGCAAGGAGGAATCATCTCATCAGTAGGAGACTGATTCACTTATAGCCTATCAAGGAACTAAGGATGTATAATAAGACCCTGTCACACTCTCCCTTAAGCTTTTCATTACTGTAGGAAATGCCAATAACTTACAGCATTCCCAGTCAGCATCAAAAGCTCCTTTTCAATTCAAATGTAAACTGCTAACCATTTACTCTTTCATATCATTCTTTGAATTCATCTTTCTCTCCAGGAACAGGGCTGCCACTCAGTTCAGACCATAACTGTTCCCCTCAGGAATACTGTAAAATATTCTGCATTCTTCTTTCCTCCTGCTCAAATTTTAATACAGGTAACAACTTACGATTTTCAGCCTGCATATTAATTTTGTCTATCTCAACCATAATTTTTTCAGTTTTAGTTTTTGAGATCTCTTAAATATTTACATCTTTTACTTCATCTATTACTATGTCATGGTTTTACTTGGCATTAACAATTCACCAGCTGAACTTACTGGTTTTTCAGGCCCTCTCAGAAGTCACTGAAAAGTCTGTCACCATCAGCCCTTTACTAGGTGCTGGGGATGCATAGATGAACCAGAGATGGGCACACAAGGCACTCCCAATCTGGCTTTTTCTGTCAAGATAGATTTTAATCATTCTTCTTGGTCTTTCTCCTTTGTGACCCAATGACTTCACCATCTAATCAGTTAATCAAGAATCGAAGAATCATCCCAGATTCCTAATTAATTTACATATACATATCGATAGCAATGTCCAGTATTTGAAAACCATCTAATATATTTGGTTGTTCTTTTGATACTGTTGTGGGAGATGACATTATTCTCCCTTGCCAAGACTACTATTGCTACACTTTACTACCTTTGCTATTTTTCAGTGTCTCTTTCTGTCACTGTCAATTCTTTTATTCCTCATCCCCAATACTTTGCAAATCATGCTGTATTTTAAAAATACAAATAGAAATGCATCTTTTACATCAAAGTCATCAGTGTCCCATGTAAACTAGATCAAAAGTCCAGTTGTCTTTGCATATTCCAATCTCATTGAACCACACATAATTCTCTAAACATTTATTTTCTGTCGGCTTTGTGCGTAATGTTTCTTCCTTGACCTTCTTAATAGCTTCACAAAATCATATTCCTATTTCAGATTCCATCTTAGTTCACTGTCACATCCTTGGCAATGAATTCTCCTGATTCCCACAGAAAGAGTTGATTAAGCCCTCCAGTATGGTACCCCATATCTTGTATTTACATACACCTGAGATTCATAATGCTTTACTCTTTGTCAAACTTCCTTATGAAACTAGAGAAAAGCAGAAATGGGTTATTTAGGATATTTTATGTGCAAAGAAACTGCATAATTTATATAGGTTTTATTATTACTGCTCTTGATCAAGAAAAGCAAAATAGTATTTATCACTTCTCTCATTTGAATTTCTTGAAAGTACAACTTTTCTTACCAAGGCTAGCATGTTAAAGACCTAAAGTAACTGATCAGAATTGGGCTCAAGTGATCACGTTAAGTGGTGAAAAGCAAGGCTCACATACGATAAGGAAGCCGGTGGTCTATGGGTCAAAAATTGGACATGGGATCCATGAGATCCAAAGGCTTCCATTTGGGCCTGTAAATCTTTTATGCATACCTCTTTCCATTTATAAAATCAGGAGGAACAGAGACAGAAAGGAGAACAGGGAAAGGAGGAGTAAAAAGGATCAAGACATGATGTGTGTATAGACCGATATCCCATGATGAATGTATTTGTTAGGTATTGGAAACATTACAAAAAAGAAGGAAGGACAAGAGTAGAACATAAAAAAAAAAAAGAGTAGAATGTAAAAATAAGTTAAATACTATTTTTTTTTTTGCTTGTTGCCCCAAGTAAGTGTCATACTATAACATTAAGAGAAAATATCTTACAGAAGATTCTTTAATCAATCTGCTCTGTCCACAGCAGTCCATTCTGCTTTGGTACATTTCCATATATACACACGCAGGTAACATCTTTCAGAACCTTGGAGTCAAGAATATCTTATCTGATTACCACATATGTCATTATTTACATAAGAACTGGAGTTTAAAAAATCAAGAAATATGGTAAACTGGTTTTTCTATTTGAATTTTCTTGATTTACAACCAAGTGCATTTTATTTTGGAGATTGGCTATTTTAAATTTCAAGTGAATTGTCTCACATTCTACAATATAGGAAACTCAAACATTTAAAATGAAATCAACCAATAAAAAATGCTGGTGGGGCTGTGGGGAAAAAGGAATCCTTGTCCACTGCTGGTGGGAGTGTAGACTGGTGCAACCACTGTGGAAATCAGTGTGGAGATTCCTCAAAAACCTAAAACTAGAGCTTATAATTGCCCCAGGTAGTCCCCTTCTAAATATCTTCCTGAAAGAATTAAAAGCATCATAACACAGCAATATATGCATGTCCATATTTATAGCAGCACAATTTGTAAAAGCTAAATCTTAGAAACAGCCCAAATGCTCATCAACTGAGGAATAAAGACATGAATAAAGACATGGATTTTTTTTTAATACAATGAAGTACTACTCTGCCATAAAAGGATAAACTTTAGACATTTATGGATAAACAGATGCACTTTGAGAACATACACTTAAGGGAAATAAATCAGACACACATGTTTAAATACTGCATTATTTCTCTGATGTGAGAAACAAAGTGGAAATAAGGACTAAAATGCATAATAGATACTGGGAAATGGAAAGAAAATATTTCAAATGGGAAGGGGGAGAAGGGAGGGAGGAGGGGTAAGGATGGAAGGGACTAGAAAGAAAAATGAAAATAGAAGGATAAAATGGAAACAAAGCTTTTGTACATAGGGAAGGGCAGGAGAGTCAAGGGGAGGGGGAATGGGAAAAAAAGAAGAGGCAGGATATATCATGTACTGATGCAAATTCCCTGTAATGAGTGTTATCATTATGCATGTCTAAAATATACCAATAAATGTTTTGCTTCAAAAAAAAAAAAAAAAGAAAAGAAATACAGGCCAGATTCTCAGGGGTTGGAGAGCTATCATGTTCTAGAAGATGACATGACTGTATTTGAATAAATATAGATTTTTGCACATTAAAAAAACAAAGATGTTCTACTAAAAAAATGAAAAAATGTGTTTTGTCAGTATTATCAGAGAAAGTTAAGGTAACCTATATATTCATGGTGGGTATTTGTCAATACTTAATAACAAAGACAACTATGTATAGTACTCTAGATTTGCCAGCTTACTATTTATTATTACAGTTATTTTTATGGAACTACATCAGTAGTTTGAAGATCTCTGAGTAGATAATTTATAGGAAAGGAAATTTTCCTTTTTTAAAAAATTATTTATTTTTAACATAGAGCTTTTCACTTAAAACTCAGAACAAAATAAAACAATAAGTAAAGGTGGTTTACTAACACAATAGGGTTGTCATTCTGTGTGACAAATTACACTCCCATCCTTCTAAAGTAGGGTAAGAACAAAAAATATATATAGTACATTAAGCACTTGCCATGTTAGACTTTAAGAATTATTGCCTCAAAGAATTAAACTTTCTTAATGGACAGATAAAGAGTAAGCATATCTGCCCTTGTTCCCCACCTTAAGGAGAAAGCATTGTATCTTCTCCATTCATATGAGGTGTTCTCGCTGGAAGTATGGAGTACATGTCTTTAATCTGTTGAGAAGGTTCTGTTCTACTTCTAGTCTCATGATAGCTTTTACCATGAACAGCTGTAGAATTTAGTCCAATACTTTTTCTCCAATTAGTGACAGGATCATAGGGCTTTTTCCTTTCCTGTGTTAAAATGATGACTTTTGGGGGTGGATCTTCCAATGCTGAACCAACACTGCCATCCCTATAACAAAACCACTTTCTACATCCTGCCAGATCTGACTTCTAATAGCTTGTTTTGTTAAACAAATTTCTATCTATGTTCATACTTTTTTCTTCTATTATCTTTATCCAGTTTTAGGATTAGCACAATGTTGAGTTCCTAAAATGAGGGGAGAAGTGTTCCTTCTTTTCTGCTTTAATTATTTGATATAATTTATCAGTTAAAATGTATATGAGCCTGCTGTTGTCATATAGATAGGTTTTCAAGCTAGGAATATACTTTCTTTAATAGGTGCTATTCAAATTTTATATTTCCTCCAGAGTTAGTTTCATTCGTCTTCCAAGGTACTTCTTAGAAGTCGTCAAATTTATTTCAAAAAAGATTTTTGTAATATACTTTCTATATCCTTTTAAATTCTGTAATATCTGTGGTAATGTCTCCTAGATCTTGATATTGTAATTTAAAAAAATGTATAATTGATGCTGTGTAACAGGAAGAAAAGGTCTAAAGTTGCAGAGGAAGTGGGAGGGGTAGGGGAAAGGAAAAAAGGGAAAAGAAAAAATATGAGAAAAGGAAAGAAATGGAAACAAAGTCTTTGCAAATAGGGAAGGGTGGAGGAGGTGAAGGGAGGGCAAGGGAAGGGAAAAAAAGTAAGAACCAAGATACTCATGTAATGGTGCAAGATCCCAATGATGAATGTAACTGTATTGTATACCTAAAATGTACTGATAAACTTAGTGGGAAAAAAAAAAGAATTAAACTTTCCTTGAATGGCATGTACTGCCTGTAATTTGCATTTCAATTCTGTGATTCTTTACACATTTTCTGGGTACTGAGTAAGTTGCATAATTAACATCCAGTGAAAGTCAGTATGGTTTAATTTCATTTGATAATTTAGTTATATCAAATTTATTCTGTTAAACTATGGATTTCCTGAGAGCAAGGAACATGGGATATCCACTTGAGCCAAGATTTTTCCCCTCCCCTTCCCTCCCCTCCCCTCTCCTCCCCTCTCCTCCTCTTCCCTCCCCCTCTCTTTTTTCTCAGTAGTGCAGATTCAACCTGGGCCTCACATATGCTAGGCCAGCGCTCGACTACTGAGCTACTACATCCATAGTCCTTTTTATTTTTTACTTTGGACTACCATCTCACTAAGTTGCCAGGATGCCTTCAAACTTGCAGTTCTCCTGTCTCAGCCTTCTAAGTAGATGAGATTACAAGTGTGTGCCATAGACTTGGCTGGAAGGCTTTTAAGACATATCATGTACCTAGTCCACACTGAAGAGTAGCTTCTGGCACATTGGGAATGTGGACGGGTATCATTTGAATGGCAGAATCTTAGAAATATACATTAATTTCAAACTCTTCTCCATTTTTAGCTATTCCCAAACTAGTTATTCAAGTCTCAAGCCTCACCCATTTTCCTAAGCAGGCTACATATGCGGAGGGAGAATGAGTTGAAAGTCATTATAACACAGTGGCTAAGAGAGCAGTCTGAAAAGACAGAGTCCTTGCTAACTGTGTGGCTATGGATAAGTTAGTTAACTTCTTTGTGTAACAGTTTTTTCATCCAAAAAGTAAAGGAAAATTAATTGTGCTTCTCTTATTGGAGTCTTGGCAGGAATCAATAATATTTGATTGGAAAGTCCTGACTCAGGACAATGTCCAGCACTTGGTGAGCACAAATAAAGATTTCACCATTGTTTTACAAATCTGGCTTTGTCATTTTGTAGCTGTTTAATATTAGGATTGTGGCTGAATTCTTTGAATTTCAAATTTCTAATATATGAAATGAGAACAGTTAAACATTTAAGACTAAGGGCCAGGCATTTAGCTAAGTGGCGCTGAGTCTGCCTGGCGAGTACAAGGTCCTGAATTCGATCCCCTGTTCTGCAAAACATAACAACATTTAAGAGTAGATTATCCTAGAAGTGAATGGAATGATATAGAGAAAATATTTAGCATATTGTACCTGATATAAGAAGGCTATGGAAAATGCTATTTTCTTTTTTTTCCTTTTCTTCTGAATTTACATAATACTTTGGTAGAGGTGTTCATACTCGGTTGGCATGCTCTTTCTCGCAAATTAAAATGGCACGTTTCTAATGTTTATTGTTAGAGTGAAAATATTTAGACACAAAAGACTTATCCCCTAACATGAAATTTTCACAAGAAGCAGATGATATTCTAAATAGTTTATAGGGGAGGGGTACCAAAGGCAAAGGAAAAATCACATTCATTTTTCTAAAATTCTTGACATGTTTTAGTTTATATTGCCTATGGTTTGATGTTCTTTGCAGCTATATATTATGATTTCACAAATAAAAAAATATATGGTAGATTTTTCTTTATTAATAGAAATATAGAGGTAGATTTAGGTTTACATTTGTTTTAAAAACTGAAATCTAAATTGTATAAAACAATTATATTCTGCTATGTATATTTTATTCTATTTATCATATATAATGCAATTCATTATTCCACCATATATTTATATTTTTATATTTCACTTTTTACTCTATCATATCAAAGATAGGGGATGCCAAAGGTTTGTGTCTTTTATAAATTACTAATAGTACTTAGTTTCTATCATATTGTAATTTAACTCATATTGATTCTCACAAGGTCCAGATCAAACCTGAATGACACGAGTAAACAATCACCAACTTAACTAAATACTTCCCATTATATTTACTATGCCAGAATTTTTGGAGAAAATTTACAAGACCTCTAGCAAAACATATTTAACTATAGTTGTGCTTGCTTCGGCAGCACATATACTAAAATTTAACTATAGTGATGTGATAGTTTTCTTCCCTATAAGAAAGGGTAAGGAAGAAGGGAAAGGGGAAGGGAAAAGGAAAGAAGGCACCAGGAAAAAAAGAGAAAATAGAAGGAAAAAAATGGAAACAAAGCTTTTGTTAAAAAAAAAAAGGAGGGGAAGTGTGGTTGAAGGGTGGGGAGAAGCAAGATATATCATGTACAGGTACAAATTCCCTATGATGAATGTTATCATTATGTACATCTAAAATGTACCAATAAATTTTTTGCTTCAAAAAATTAAAGAGAAAAAAATAAGCAAAAAAAAAGGAAAAGAAAGGAAAGGACACTCAAAACATTCTCATTTACTAGGTACAGAAAATCATCTTTCAGCTATAGTCACACCCGAGGGCTATATTAACTACCCTATGTTCTGTTTTAATATAGCCCTAAGGAGCTGGTAATCCAGATATTCTGCAAACTATTCCACTTTCCCCTTATACTGATAACATCATGAAAAAGACAGCTCTATGAGAGGCTTTGGTGAAACACACATGAACAGAGAGTAGGACATAAACTATATAAAGATATGATGGACCATTGTACCAGTAAAGATTTTAATGGTGCTGTGATGTGGAATATGGCAAGATGTGCCCAATAAATGAAGTCATGTCATCTGCAACAGAGAAGTGTATATCTTTTTTAAAATGACATCTGGTACAATATTGGACTATGCTATAGAAAAAAAAAGTGCCCAACCATAGGATAATCAGCTGACCAAGTGGCCAGAATTGCTAATCACAAGTAGAGCTACCTGGTACCCACCTAGTCATAAGGTCAGGTGTGACCACCATCAATTCACAGGTGAAAGAAATGTTTTCCTTGACACCAGGCACAAGCAGGACCTAAGAGCATGATGACAGGGCCCAACATATGTGTTTCAAATCACTATTATACAAGTAATTTCTTACCAACTCAGTTAATACCTGGTGACTGAGGAAGAAAAAGACCAAGTGTCGTTGGCTTGGTATATGGGTATGTGAGTACTGCTATATTATAGTCTCATTTAAGGATAACTTTAAAAGTGGTAAAAAGAAATTCCTCAAAGGGAGGGGGGAGACAGAGAGAGAGAGAGACAGACAGACAGACAGGATACATGAGTAAGATTACATGGCTTGGGTGATTGTCCAAGCATCATCTAGGCATCTACAGATGGAGTGATAGGAAGATGAGGAATGCAGAAATTTTGGGAAGATAACTTTGGATTAACCTATGGGAGTGAAAATCCTGAATCACAGGTGAAAACTAGATTGCATCCTTCACAGAAGAGGTACTAAAAAATTATGCAGATGAAACAGTTTAGCCAGAAGACCTCAGACAGGTTCTAGTGGTAGCACTTCAGGTACCTAAAAGAAGCTACAGTGGCAAGGATGAAATGTCTGCATTTCCCATTAGTATGTGCTCAAACTCAACAAAACTGCTGTATTTATCAGGGATTCTGCCATGTTGCATAATCATTAGCAACAGAAACAAATGCATAGCTTCCAAAAAAATATTGTCAAAGGAGATGAGATAGCCTTTCATAGGATGTTGTTTATTTTTTTATTTCTTCTAGAGAGGGATTCTAGATGGATATAAATTCATTTTGCTAGGAATAGACACGTACTTCTACTCTTAGAGCTTAAGCCTGTACTACTGGGTAGGAATTCACAAAATATTTGAGCCACTAACTTAGATTCCTAAAAACATTAAAAAGAGCCAGTAACTCACTTGATAAGCAAAAGAGACATATACCAACAAGCAAACAAAGATTCCACTTTGGCAAGAGTAATTATTGAGGTCATTAAGGGGAGGAAGAAAACAGGGAAGCATATGATTAGCACCCTGTCGACCCACTCAAGAATCTCTTAGTACTCCCTTCCCCAATTCTGATAATGAATGAACTAGTACAGTATCTCTGAACTATGAAGAGACAGAAGTTTGAGTGTCCTCAGCAGGTAAGGTACATAGACCAGCAGAAATGCCAAGCTGACGTTTAAAGGAAACACACTGGCAGCTGAAGCCGTGAGATAGTTGTAGTTGCACTGCTGGAGATTGTAGTTTATCCTATTGACTTTCCTATCTTTGCAACCAATTAAGAGTAACCAGTATCCTAGAGTAGCTTTTTCCAAAATTCATTATAAGTAGCAAGTAGATTTGCATGACACAAGGGGAGCACTGTATTTGATAAGGTGCTGTACCATCTAGGTTTCCTTTCCAGGGCTGTAACACTCATTTCTCCTGCTGGGGAGAGTGCTGGTGGTGAAGATTCCCAACTCCAGCTATCCCTAGTTACTGTCTTGAGCTAAATTGAGCCACCTCACTCAACATCACACCGGTCTCTGGGGATAGAATACCTAAAGATTGGTTCCAGTTTCAGTTTCCCATGTGATCAGGAGATCTTTGTTCTGGCTGGACTGCAATTTATTCTTCTGAACTGTGTATACCAGTATTTCATTGTAGTTACATTAATGTTATCAGCATTAATGGTTATTATCAATATCCATTTGGTGGTTAGAAATTATACCTGTAAAATTGTAGATATTAAATTATATGTATCTCTATTACACTGATAACTAAAAATTCTTTAAAAAGATATCAGAACATATATATGTGAAAATGTATACATATACACATATATGTGTTTTGTGTGTACACAGCTCTCATAAAAGGGTGATTAATTTACATGTAAAAGATAAAAAATATAACAAGAGCAAGACATCTGGATTCAATGTAAAAGTCAACAGTTTTTCCACTTTCCTAATGTACAGCATTAAAAAAGGACATAGTTACAACACCGTGTTTACCATTGGTGTGTGATGTTATCAGTGTTTATTAACTTATCAAGTTTTCCATATTTTATGGATTTATTTTTATCATAGGCCTCAATACACTTCATATTACTGCAGAATTAATTTCTAATTTCAAAATCTGCCATACAGCCATACCCTAACCTCTTGATTAGCAGTGATTTGGCTTCCTGCTTGAAGCACATGCTGCATCAAGGACAAGGTGAATGACAAGCCGTTGTTTGCTGAGAAACTCTTCCTTACAAAGAACCAGATGAGTGAGTCATTAAATGGATGTAGCAAGCCTTTCTACAATCTTTCCAATATTAGTGATTTTGAGACAGGACCTTTTTTCTTAACGTTGATCACTGGGCTGAATATCTAAACTTTAAATGGACAACATCATTGAAATATTTGGTCATTAACTATTTTCTTAGAATATGGAAAATGTGTTAGAAGAAAGCGCCTATTTTATTCATCCCAATACATACCTGGTATTTACCTTGAGACTAAACAAAAACAACAGGAGGCTTTATAATAGTTAACATTTATATATCAATTTATAGCCTACAAGTCCTTTTTAAATACATTTATTGCACTAAATCTTTGAGATAATTATCTACTACATTTTACATTTGGGAAATAGACACTTGGAAAGGTTAGGCAATATTGTTGAAGACTGTTCATAAATGCATTCTATATTTCATTATATTTTTAAATCTCTATAAGTAAGCTGGGTGAGGCTGAACAGATGGGATACAGACACATCTCCTATACTAGATGAATATTATATGGTCAAACATCAAATTAAAGATTTATGCCAAACTTAGGCTATCAATAAACCCCTAAGGGAAAGTGTTAGTTTGAGTGTCAACATTTCTGTGAGGAATGAGAGACTGAGGTACAGAAAAAAAGAGGGAATAATTTTTCTTTCATGTTTATTTTACTTTGTCAACAAAAAAATAATTTTTGATTATTTGAATCAATTTATGACCAAGTATGTTAAAATTAATAAATACTTTGAAAAAACTCGGTCCTGTACTCTCAGATAAATTAGTTACTGAGACTTACAAAGGAAAACTTTCTAGGAAAGGTAATAAAATACTCTATTACCACAAAGGGAATATGTCTCAACAATTCTAAGCTTTACTTTTATATATCTAGTTGCAATCGTGGAACTCTAAAATGAAATTTGTACTTTTAAAAAGCATGTTAATTTGTGTGAGGAAAGCTAATGACTTATTTTTGGTTTAAATGCACTAACACACTAGTTTACCAGATGGAACTTGTACTTCTAATTATTTACAGAACTCCAGAAACAATTTGATCCCATACTAAACACAATTAAGTATTTCCATCACAGTGTCGTTTTTTTTTTTTTTCCTTTGGTACCAGGGATCGAACTCAGGTGCTTGTGCTTGCGCAGCAGAGCAGCAGACAGCAAAACCACTGAGCTAAATCCCCGCCCCCCCTTTTTTTTCTTTTTTCTTTCTTTCTTTTTTCTTTTTTTACCATCACAGTGCCCTTTCTCATACTAACAGATAAAAATTCAAATTAATTGACCATAAGTGACTTGTATCGGGTTAAGAATATATCTGTTTAGCTTTACTTACATACTCTCTTACATACTTGCCTAGGTGTTATTACACTGACACATCTTGGTGTGCTAAGAAATTATACAGTTTTTAATGCTTCATATAATTCAACCATAGTTATTACTTAAAAGTCATCATTTAGTAAGAAACACTGTCATTAGTTGCAGTTAATATGCAGCTATAAGGGTATACATTAGATAATCTTTTCTATTTGGATTTCTGGATATTCTTCTCATATTTAAAAGGGAAAACACATGAAGGCAAGTCCAAGAGGTTTTTGATTTTGCACCTTCAATGTGCCTGGGAAGACTTAAACCTTTTCGCTAATTCCAGGCTCTATGATATACTGCCTTAATAAAATGTTTACAATTCAACATAATTTGTAATCGTAACCTTTTCCAAGGGAGGACAAGTAATTGATAACAGCTCTCCTTTTTTGAAGTTCCTAACCAATGTATTTCCCTACTACATTGGAACTCTTTTGTTACTGACGCTGGATAGAAAAAAATAGACCCAGCTTCAGAAAATTTGATACTAATATGAGACACACATTCCATATTTATTTCTTGTATAGAAGGCATAAAACATTTGGTCACTTCCTCAAGTAAATCTACATTTTAGGAAATATTTATAATATCATTTATTTTGTTTTTCATCATACCAATTTTTGCATATCTCTTTTCATTTCTTCCATGATAATTTTATTCTATCTTCATCTATATTTTCCATTAAATTAAACATATCCATAGACTATATATTCTCCTTTTAAAGGTGCATTTCTGGGTCCATATCCCTCAACTCCTCTGTTCAGTAGTCAGCTATTTCTGATGATCTTCTAATACAGACATGGTGAAGAAATGGAATGCCATCTGACAGCTAGAATCAGGATAACCTGAATCTTACTTTAACTTTGTTTTCCTGTCTTGTTCCTATTTCCCCTGCTCAGTGTCCAGATAGTGGCTTATTTCTACATTCAACTACCAAATAATCTTTTTTAATGTAATTATCACCTATCCACACTCCAGTTTATTGGATACCAACTCTAGGATAATTAATTTATCAGTATCAGTTATGCCAACAAGATCCTCACTTATGCTTACCTCTTTGCAACTCATGCTACTGACACTTATTCTTATGAAAACTGACATATTTTTGCCTGGTCATTCACTGAATAGTGGACTTGCAACTATAATAATCTTTTTCATTTGGAAAGACCTCTTAACCAACATACCACTTCAACTCCTTGTCCCACAAAAAAACCCAGTTAACACAACAACAAGAAAAGCCAAATTCTGTTTTCAGCTTTCAAAACAGATTAGTAGATGTTATATGTAATATAGATCAACTAAATTATGTTCACTTATATTCACTACAACTTCTATAATATAGTCATGTAGTTTTGCTATATATGCAAAGTCTGAAATGTGCAGGAAGCTATCTTCTGTCCATGCACAGGTGTGTGTGAAGGTGTGCACACATTCTGACAGAAGTCTGAAACTGTGGATTAAGTGTTACAGTGTGAGCTAAACACCATTACTGATGGAACCTCTTTTACTGCAATGATTTTTTAGATGTCATTGATCTTTAGGAAACCATGTATATAGTTCAGATTTTACCATGCATACATTTCCAATATTTTTCCCAAACTCATTTTCTCGAATGAAAAACAAGTCATTAACTGAATTTAATTTACTATATTAGGTTTACTTTATTTCCTCATTCACTAATTGCTAAAGAGGGGACAGCTAACTGTATATTAAAGGCTACATCAAAACTTCATTAGACTTGAGTAAATATCCACCAAGAATGGACACTGCCTTGAACAGGTTATGGTCTGTATTTCAGTGAGAAGCAGATTACTATGGTTCCCAAGAGCAACTCGCAGTCTCTGGCCAGAGGACAGGCTAAAGCTGAACAGCTGGGCCATGCAGGCCCACAATGTGCCTTAAAATATAGCAAACATTTATTGTCCAAACTTAAACAGAGAGGGTTATGTTCTTCTCACAATGGTCAGCCTCATGGCCTAATTTATATTTATAGCTGGCCTCTCCACCATCTGTACATATAGCATACCCTGCATCTCTGAGAAATTGGACTGGCATTATTTGAAGATGTGATTAAATAGCTAAGAAAAAGTAATCCATCATTTATAAGGGGAAATGTAAGGCAATAACAATGGTTTCCAGTCATGGTTTCAGATTTTTATCTTCATTTCTTTTGCTTTCTCATCCAGTGCCAAATACAGTAAACACCCAGAGTGTCACTGACAGGACTCTGCCATCTAGACATAAAAGGAATGATCTATCAAGATTCTCTTAGGCTGGCTCTAGTGAGGGCACAAATAATATTTCCGTTGAGGAGGCCCTTGTTCCCTTACAGTCACACACATTTAAATGAATCTGGGCCCAAGTATAATACAAGATGCCATTCGTACAGCAGTACCTGTTACGGTGGGAGCCTTCTGGTTTAAGTGAAAATGAATATCTTTATTTGGTTTATTGAAGGAGCTGGAGTATTGAAATATTAGAAAAAGAAAGAAAAACAACACTAAAACAGCTTTATCTTTCTCCTGTTATCCATTTCTAAATATATCCCCTGAGGTCTATCTCTTCATCATTTGCAACTTAAGCCAATCATCTGGCCCTGAAGTCACCTTAAAATATTTCAAAAGTCTAATCTTCAAGTATTCAGTAAACAAAAAACAAAACTACAGTAAGGACGGATACACACACATACACACACATACACACACGTGCCATTTTTTGGAATCTAACAAAAAATTATCAAGTGATGGAGGGGAAAAAAAGGGAATAAAAAAGAATTAATATGTGTTATGTACATGATCCAGCTCCACACAATGAATGTCACCATTACTGCAAACAGGTACTAATAAAAAAAAAAGCTAGTTTTGAATCTAAAGTTTCTACTCACCTCCAAAAGCAGCCCTGAGACAAGAAACAGGCAAAGGGGCTGTGGGATTGTCTGTAGCCTGTTTTCTTTGGGTCTATTTTGTCCCTCTGCTTAGGGATTTCCAAGGTCAGAAAGAAAAGTATGGATTTGGAGTGAAGAGATAAAGACTGGTTTTTCAGCTTGTGTTTTCAAAAGTCCACTGTCATAGAAGACATCTTCATGCTTCACTGGGGGTCAGTAGTTTAGTTTCAGCAGAGACACCCTTTCTGGAAGTCCCTTCATGGGGCTGTTTGTGAATTTGGCAAGGCACTGTCTAGCTGATCTTCTGTCCCAGCTACCAGTTCAACTTCACACCTAGCAGCATCCCTCTGAAGTCTTTTGATTGGGGTATCATAGCAGGCAGGGCTTTTTGTGCAGCATCTTATTAAGAAATCTTACCCCTGATTTCCATAAGTGGAACTCACCCTATTCTTCCCACAATTGGCCTCTTCCTTTGCCTTCCTGCATAATGGGAAGCTCCAGATGCTCTCCAGCCAGAGTACACTTGAAACACACACACACACACACACACACACACACACACACATCCAAGAAGCTGAGTGCCTCCACAAATGAGTTGTTGGCAGAGGACAAATACTATGACAATGTTCAACCCTATAAACTGAAGAACTTCAAAGAGTCCTCCATTCCTATGAATAGTTGTAGGAGATGATCACTGGGCCTCTGGGATCAGAGCCAGTAAATTGCAGGACATGTTCAATACCTCCTCTAGAAATGTGGAGTGACTTATCTTACATTTTCCTGCACTTTATGCCCTTAGCCGAACAATGAAAATTAACTAGAATTCTCTTGTTGTATGAAGTATTCAACAACCAATGTTAGCTTGAACATGACCCTATAAATTGTTACTAATGATTCAGGGTATAGTTTTTAGAACATGACTTAGATTAGAGACCCTGATTTTAGAGTTTGTTTTCTCCCATTTATACATTACGTGTTCTTCTGAAGAGGATTTACTTAGTCACACAAATAAAGTTATAATAATATGCATAGTACATTAAGTGAAGGGAAAAGAAGTAGGCCAGGAGAGAAATTGGGCTCTTGAAGGAAAGCTGATGGTCTTCTTAAATTCCTAGATGGTTCCTTTAGTTCCTTTACTCAAGTAAGACTGCTACCTTTTTTTTTTTACTTCAATCATGAAAAAAGCAAAAATTCATCTTTGTAGGCCTTATCATCAGTGTCATCAGGTAATTGGCCAAGGTACAGAAAATATAAGGATCTAATAGACATTTAAAAATAACAAAAGCCAAAGTAAGACTATGTCTTCTATAATATTTCAGTTACTTCCCACTAACCTTGCTTCAAGGGAAAACTGAGACAACGGTGAGCCATGTCAGAAGAGAGAATGACATAAAGGAGCTGAAACTTACTTAACATGATATGAAAACTTTTTCAAGAGGTTTTAATATGTATTGGTATTTAGGTATATGTAAATGACTGTTCAAATTCTGCTTTTTAACTTCGTTAGTGTTAAGTATTTCAGAATATGTGACCAAAAACCCTCTTTCACCCTCCTCTATTCAGCAAGAATAATGTTACTGCGATGATTTTATATAATATATCAATTATAGAATTATGCTAGTTTTCAATAAATCATCATATTAAATCTTCAAAATACTTCAAAAAAGAAAAACTGTATTAATTGTTCTAAAAATGAGTTCATCAAAATCTGTTCAATAAAAAATAACTGTCCTTTTAAGTGCTCATTTTAGCTATTTTTCTGTAATTTCTATAAAGACTATACATAACTGTATATGTATGGTCCTTATATATGTACATGTGTGTATGTATGTGGTTGTTATGTGCACATATCTACACATGAAATACACATATAATCGTATATGTATTTTATATTTTCATATATATGTTTATATATCTTATATGTTTCATATTTATATGGAACACTGGGAAGGAAGGCAGTCTCACAAAAGAGAGACAGTATTGATTTATTGGCTGATGTCTTGAAAACCAAAGCTCCATTGATCACGATGATTTATTTTCCTGGAAGTAGATAAAATGCACATAAAATTTGCTGAAAGTAATGTATCATCAACACATATACATGCATATCTTAACTAAATTATTCCATATGGATTTTGAAGCATAAAGGAGCAACATGAAATGTCAAAGAAGTCCATGTGTAATTCTGACTGTAATCCCAGATAAAGTACCTATCTTCTTACCTGGCTTAGGGACAATGAGCTGTGCACTGGTTTGGGCATTGCCAGCTTCATTTTCAGCCACACACTGATAAAAGCCTTCATCTGACTTTACAACCCCCAGGATCCGCAAGTTGCTTCCTCCCTAGAAAGGAAAAAAAAGATGAAATATTGTTAAAAGCAAAAACAAAATCAAAAATAAAAACCCCAAGGGAACAAAATGAACATGGACCAAGGTTTAATAAAACATCACAAAATAAACAAGAAGAGAGGCCATCCGGTCCTCAGCCTTATAGATGTCTTTTGCTACCTGGAAAATACCATACATTCCACTACTCTTTTATGAATTCACGGGAATCGATTCAGACAAGTTCTGCAAAGAAAATACCCTCATAAAAGTATGCATCATTCTCAATATCTAAATGAATAATCAAAAGAAAGATCTCTTATTAGGTATGGAAGAAATAAAGATGAGTACCAAAGAAAGTCACATTCCTTTATTTATTATTGTAGAAAACTAGGTTTAGTAGCTTCTCAGGAAAACAAAGTAAGATCTAACAAAATGAAATAAAAACAGTGATATTTGAAAATTCTAAAGAATAAGGAATGAAGCTTATATATTTTTAGGAAATGTTTACCCATAAAAATGTCTGAAAATCTATCAGGGATATGGTGGTATACCATGGAAATTGTAATCCATGTCATTGCTAGTCTATATATGAAATGTTTCACACCTTTGCCAGTCCATAAATGAAATACAGCAACATTAATTCTTTTTTTATATAAAATGAACCACCATCTTTTTCAAGGATGGATGATAAAATGATCTTGAGATAGCATTTAATTATACGAACTCAGTTTATCTTTTATATTAGTGCAAGAATTAGTTCAGTAAGAGAGATGTGTTAAATCACTTCCCCTGAAGTCATTAAGAGATAAATATTACCTCATGGGAAATTCTTAATTGTTTTTAGTGTCTTGTAGTCAATTCTCAGCTGATGTAAAATTCTGAGATAAAGCTGCTAACTTCTAATTAACAATTATCATTTAAGTTATTATTTGCATTTAGTTTTAACATGTACAATATACAATGGCTCCTGAATTTCTGAAACTATTGAGAAAATATTTTAAAGCATAATTAAATGTGAATAGGGCACGTGAATTTTATTTCACCTATGAAAAGAAGCATTTAAGTAGGTTTACTGTAATGAGTCATGCTGGAAGAAAGATTATTTAAATTGTAGAAAAAAGAATTGTTGCATTTTATCATGCATCCTTAAAGGTATACAACAATTTTCTTTATAAACAAGTAGCATATATGTAGGCAAGTTTCCTAATGGAAGGTCATTTTCAATTCAGTGGTAGTGGAAATAGCATCACATTTAAAGGAAATAATAGATTGGTGTGACATTCAAAAGTTAAATTTTTCCATCTCTTACTCTATTCCTGACTTATTAAGTGAATGCAACTACAAGTGAAAAAATGGGTAGTGATGAGAAACATGATAAACAAGATATATTGACTTATTCTTTAAGAATTTTTTTTTGGGGGGGTACCGGGGCTCGAACTCGGGACCTTGGGCTTGCGAGGCAGGCACCTGAACCACTGAGCTAAATCCCTGGCCCCCCTTTAAGAATTTTTGTAGAAAGCCAAAATGCATGCACAAAGAGATTATGAAAGTTGATGAAAGTCACCTGATTATGGAAGAGGCATTTATAGTAAGAGCCAGAATAATGCCATGGAGAGAGCCTGTGCCTGGCCGCACCAGATGCCTACATTCTGGAATATTTTGGCTAAGAGACCTGGTTTTGGCAACAGCTCCTCTTTGACAGGATCATGCCTGCATCTCAATCCTAAGAAAAGTGGATCTAAAACTCTCTCCTTCATCTGCAAAGTTTCTTGATGTTTAGAAAGTGCCTTGTATATATATTTCTCATACAGTACATTCATATGCCTGAAATCAGAACCTTTGATGCGAACCTATACCTCTGACGGAATTTCCATGGAACATTTTCCAATGAGCAAATCATTCAGCTGGTAATAGCAAAAACAATAATGTCAGGCATGGAACATTTGCTGTGCACCAGGACAATTCACTAAATGCAGGACCAGTATCCCCATTATCACCCATAAGGATAGAGATGGTGAACTAAAACTTATGGGGAACTATAAGAATTATTACTCATGGCTTCACTTCTTTCCAATACTAAGAGTTACAAAGTAAGGTAAACTATAGATCTCCATGGATTCTCTAACATTGCAGTGACCATTATCAGTTTCCCCATCAATACTGCTCTATAGGATTGGTTGGCATTATGTGGAAAAATAACAAACAGAAGTAGTTTCTAATATCAAAGTAAGACTACCATAATTATACATAAGATATCTTATCATAAAAATTATTACATGTGCTAAAAGTCACAATAAGTTTAATGTAGTCTAGTACTCGATTCTGAATTCTATTCTATGAAAATACTTGGAAAGTCTTGGGCCCTCTGTTTTGCTATGTTTTAAAGCCTTAGACTATAAAACAAGCGGAATGGACTGTATGATCACTCTGGTCCAGGTCCTCAATTCATGTCTAGAAATCATCTGCTTTCTTAGAAGTTTTCTTAATTCATTATAAAAATTCCCAAAAGTATCTGTCTTATCAGGAAAGAAAAGCAATGAAAAAAATTGTAAGCAATACATGGGATCGTCAAGCTAATATATGTAAAGATAATTACCACTATCTGAAAATAATCACTAGGAATGACCACATCTCCATTCTTCATCCAATTCACAGTGGGCACAGGCTTTCCAGAGACTGAACATTCAAACTCAATATCCATGCTTTCATAGGCATAGAGGTTGGAAGGGTGATTTAAAAACCATGGTGGAACTGCAAAGACAGAAAAAAAAAGTGAATGAGTGAGAATGTGAACTTTCATTTTGAGGTTTTTACTAAGTTGAATACACTGCTCTGGGGTAAAAAATATGTGTAATTCAAATAATTCCCCAAACCACACCTGATTATACCGAAACTATTATAGAATATATCATTTCCCCTCTTAATACAGGTAAGTTGTTATAGTTAATGATATTTTCCTAAAAGAAAGTAACCCATTGGAAAACAAATATCTACATAAAACAAAAAAACAAATGAACATCATGAACACCCATGTGTTTGCATGCTGTTGACCTACACACTATAAAACACATAAAGCCATGGAAAGTATGCTCATGAGGTAAAGGAAAACTTATAGGACTGAGACAATACAAAGTGTAAGATGAAAAGGCTTAGTTTGCTTAAAATTCTAGAGTTTCACTAGAATTTAATTAATGTGATGGACTCATTCTTGAATAAGGTAATATTTTTACTGTGGATACATTTCTATTCTAGAGACTATTAACATATATTACTATACTTTGTTATTATTTTCTCAGCATGGTATGTAATACACTGGTTTAATTTAATTTCTTAATTACCGTAATACTAGTTACTCTATGATGAAAATTTGTAGTTAAAGGAAAATACAATATGTGTAATACATCTTTGCTAATGAGTCTCTCAGGCTTAGTTCCTCAAAAACATGGCTAGAAGAGGATTTTTTAAAAGTAATATTTATGCTCATCCATGAGAAAACTTACAGTGATTTTACTATACTTGCTATTTGAGAAGCCAGACTAGGTTCAGTGAAATAGTAGCTGTGACCTTGTTTCATATAGGAAATTGATAGGTATTTTCAGTAGCCATTTTCCAGAGTAGGTTGTGTTTTTGTTATTGTTCTTACTATGTTCAGTGTGTAAGGAGTGCTACTTTTTCCTCAATTAAAAAATTACAATATTTTCTTTCCCCACTACCAGCAAAAGTTTCCCCTGACACCAAAGTGAATATTAAAACTATGATGGTCATGGTCTTTTAGAAGAGTGGGTGAACTAAAGAAAACTCCAAGGATTTAAGATTTCATTCTCTCTATCTCTCTTTGTCTTACTATCCCACATTATGACTAAATATTTACTCAACAATTAGCACTAAACAATTTTTTAAAATCTTCACAAGAGCAAACTGATTTCAACATCTTGGCTGGGATGCATTAATATTCATGAGCTAAAGACATGAAAAGAAAGGAGGTAACTTAGAGTCATTTTACCATTTCCTACAGGGCTAAAATTACATATTTACTATAACATTATTAGTATAATGAGATATTTTTGATTCCTTAGCCCAATTCACTGATGATGAACCAAAAGACATCAGCAATACTTATAGAATATCCTTTGAAAAGTTACATTAGTTGCATCTTCTCAATTCTGTTCTCAGTTTTATCACAGATTCTGGTCAAGTTTTTATTTACTAGCCAACAAACAATATTTCCTTAGAGCTGTCAATGCACAATTTATTAGTCTAAGCACTTTATTATTCTCACTACACCTCTCTGAGGCAGGATCCATTATCCCTATTTTACAGATGAGGAGGTTGAGATAGAAGGTGTTTAAATAACTTTTCCCAAATTACACAGCATATAAATTGAGGCACCAGACAGTCTGACTTCCCTGCCCATTACCACCCTACCCACTGCAGTGCTTTGTTATAATTGTCTACTTTTACAATTCTGGTGAAATTATAACCCAATAATCTTTCTGTGCCTGGGAGATGATGGAGAAAATAAATTAGAGCCATTAAAAAAATAAAAGCATGTTATCTACCCATCCTCTCCTGTCGCTCCTTCTTTCCTGGAATCATGTAAACTCTAACTCTACTCTTCCTGAATCTTCACTTTCATCAAACTTTTCTTGGAATCATTATGCCTAAATCAGAGTTTTTCAAAATGTGGGTCACAATTCTTAGTAGATCTTAAAAGTGATTTACTGGGTTGAGACTATAAACATATATATGTGTGTGTGTGTGTGTGTGTGTGTGTGTGTGTGTGTGTGTGTGTGTGTGTGTAGAGATACATACACAGTCATATGATCATACACACACACACACCTGTATGACACACACAGAGAGGTAGAGGGAGTAAGTAGAGGAGGAGAGGGAGGAGGGAAGAGGAAGGAGGGAATAGTAAGGACTATAAGTATAAAAAGAATACCAGATTTGTATTGAAGGGGAAAAAAGAGAAGGTTCAAGAACCCCAATAATGGAGCTGGACCAGCCGGGTTTAAATCCCAACCCCTCTTCTCACTAAAAGTACCTCTATTGTCCATATCTATAACCTAGGCAGTGGTGGGGAACTTATGTCATGCATACTGTTTTTTCTTTAAGACAAAAGACGTTAATGTAAGATTTACTTTTCCTAAACTAAAACCTCAGTATTCAGGTTTAATTGCAGTGTTGGCACTTTGCAATAAATAAGTGGGTTTTGGGTTTGCCATCACTGATCTAGAGATAAGAACTGAGGAAAATGGCAGATAATATTCATGAATACTTATAATAACACAATTTTATTTTAAAGATAAATATTAGAAAGCACAGTGTATCACTCATATCAAACATCATTGTACTGCATATATCTATAAACAAATAAAATAAACAAAATAAATGGATGTATCTTTTATATGCCTGTGTGGTATCTTTTTAAAAATTATTTCCTGATATTTCAAATAGCATTTCTGTGTATTTTCAATGTAAAAATTCTTTGGTTCACATAATAGAATTTCTTAAAAACAAATAATTGAGTTTAAGTGACTTAGATTTGAAATACTGTCATGAAGACTCAGCTTTCCCAATTTTAGGGGAAACCTTTCTGTTTACTAACACTCAATAGAACATATAATGTGAAATTGGTCACATAGTAAATTCTCAAAACACTTTGTTTACTGAGTATATTCTCACTAAGAGAATAATTTAGTTGAAATATGTAATTATAGTTGTAATACTGTAAGTACCATATTCAACTATTCTTTCCTGTGCAAAAAGACCTGTGACCTGTATATATGTCAGATCTGATCTATGTTTTGTAATTTTCTTATATTTCTTAGGGTTTAAGTGTTACACTTAGCATGACATCTTATTTTCCCTGGCCGTCTAGTAACTCCATTTTTATAACAGATTTTCCAAGTTTGATATTACATCAGACAGTAGGTGAGAGGAAGAATGTTTCTCTTACTTCCATGGGCAGTATCGTGCATGCTAAATGAGTGTTAAGGTCCCACTTTCTGACATATACTGCCTGTCTTGGGCTGTTATCTGTCGTTAGCAGGCTCAGTGGTAAAGACAAGGGCTAATGATCTCCCTTTAGCCTTCAATGCCTAGTACAGTGCTTCATCCTCAGCAGATGTTCAACAAAAATTTCCTGTTCATTCTAATAAGAACTCAATAAAATACATATTTTTCACCCTTTGCTATGGGAATATTGGTGTATGATAAAGTTTGGATAGTGTCATAGAAACCACATTTCTACAAGATAAAATTATTGGAAAATGTTAATGAATGATGAAAAAACAATTTAAAATGGCATAGCATGGCTATTTAGAAAAAAGACCAGGAACTATATTATTTTAGTAAAACTTTCAGTAATATCCTTAAAGCTTATTCTTAAAAATTTTCCTGCAAACATAGGAAATTAAGATACGTGACTTGAGAGAAGATCTGGAAATGACTTAAAAATATAAGCCTGTGTTGGACTTGAAATTATATAAAACTCTTCAACCTTGCTTTTAAATAATGTACAACTAAATTGCTGCTTACTTTCCTAAACCTATCATCCACACACCCTTTACATGTGCATTGTGGCTCAATTAAACAAAAGCACATAACCCTTTTCTAATTTCAAGTCTTTCTAAATTCTATTTTCTTATTGTGCTGTTTTCCATTTCGTTTTAGGGTACAGGCAACCTGTTTTTCATTAACCCACTTCTCTATGAAAGACATGGTGGTTTTTTTTTTTTTTTTTTTTTTAAACTTTTCTACTTTTGGGAACACTGGCACTTATTGCTACTTGTTTATCCCATTTGACATGATTTTCTCTACATTCTATTTACATGTACATGTTTTTGTTTTACCTTAACACTAGTATGTAACTCCTCAGAGGAAGAAGCTCTGACATGTTAACATGAATTTAATATATCACTTAATGTATTTTAGATAATTACACTATTTATTCTGCAAGAAAGTGAATAAGTTTATCCAATTTTTCTCTTCTTGTTTGATCTTATCTTTTCCTATAGTGAACAGACTTGGATATATTCGTTCCTTTTAGGACTGTTTCCTAGAATTTAAGATCTAGGTATAATCATATTATACCTTTTTCAGCCCTAGATTCCTATACTTGCAACACAAACTGATTAAGCCTTCTGTAGTTAAAAGTGATCAGGGAAATAGCATTTTTAATGAAAAAAATTATTAGAACATGTTTCCAATACATAATGTTTACTTTCCTTATGTGATGTTGGTACATGTGCCTAACACATCTTAATTCCCTTTTCCACCTCCTTTTCCTCCCTTCCTACCCTCTCCATCTCTCCAATCCTTTCCCATTTCAGAAAAATCTATATCACTACTTCTTATTATCTATCTCTTATTTTGCTCTTTATTTATACTTTGAGTTTCTCATATAAGAGAAACCATGTGATATTTGAGCTTGTGTGATTGATTGCACTTAATATTATAGTCTCAATGGACATGCATTTTCCTATAAATGACTCAAATTTATTTTTCTGTATGGCAAAGTAGTACTCTATTGTGAGTAAATACTACATTTTCTTTATCTATTCATCTGTTGATAAATATATCAGCTAAGCCAATATAGACAAAATGGCCATACTTCCAAAACTGATATACAGATTTCATACACACCCAATCAAAATACTAACCTCATTCTTCACTGAGCTGGAGAAAAATGATCCTAAAATTCATATAAAAACAGAAGAGACCCAAAATAGCAAAAACAATCCCAGGTAACCAAGGCAAAATGGGAGGCATCACAAATCTACAGTGATTAAAAAAATCATGCTACTGGCACAAAAACAGATAAAAGGATCAATGGAGCAGACTAAAGGAAGCAGAGACAATCTCACACACGTTCAACTATTTGATCTTTGACAAAGGGGCCAAAAACATAAAGGAAAAAGGAAAGATAACCTCATTAATAAACGGTGCCGGGAAAACTGGCTATCTATGAAGATTTTTAATTACATCACTTTTTTTCAAGGTATCACTAGTGAGATCTCAATGTTCACAGAATAAAGACCAAATTTATACCTTTATATTTAATCGCTCATAGACTAGTTAAAAATTTACTGAGTCTATTTTAATTTCTCACACATTTTCCATAGAAATCATCTACTTCAACAAAACTTGCCGCGGATTTAGCTCAGCAGTTTTGCCTCCTGCTGTGCAAGCGCAAAGACCCGAGTTTGATCCCGGTACCAAAAAAAACAAAAACAAAAACAGAACTTATCCTACTTGTTAAACTGTTTAAAGATTAAAATAGATACTTAGATGATGTAATAAATTGCTTTATATACAAATAGAGAAACTGACTACAGCGTGAACATGGCTTATCTATGGCTATGTATGTGCTATATTTCATCAACATGTTTCTGATCATGGATTCCTCCCTAGATTACATTCCTAGGATAAAATGGACTAAAGGACCATTCAATTTAGTGGTGCGAAATTGTTCTCATCCAGAATTTCATTTTTTTCACTAACTTTTGTTGCTTAAGTAACTTCTGTTTAACTAACTTTAAATATTTAATTTCCTTTTCCTGTTTTTTTTTAAAACGATATTACACAATATATTTTCTGCCCATTCAACAGTTCTCAGTAAGACTTTTCTTATGTGACAAGTTACTTGAAATCTGCTTAACATTTTGCTCTGGTTTGCTTTTTCCTACCTGCACATCTGTCCTCCCCTAGAGAACTGGGTATTGTGATTTGCATTTGATTCTCTATTTAAGTCTCTCTCAAATTCCTATCTGTACTTTTCTAAAAAGTTTAGATTAGGTTAGACTGGGTCCTACCTTTAAAAATGGATAGAATGTATTATACCTTAGAAATAAAGGACACTTGAGCTTTGTTCTATTAATATTGATTGAAGCTTCCACCTTCTTGAAAAGTGGCTTTTCAGGTATGCATTTTATACTCTGCATTTGTTATTTAAAGCATTGTTTCAATCTACTCTGACAGAAAGAAAATGAGAGAAAATAGAGAGACAGAGAGGTGTGTTGATGGGAAGGTGTTGTAGGGATGGGGAAGATCAGAGGGTGGGGAGGGAAAGAGAAAGTACAGATGATTAAGATGTGATGTGCATATGTTCCAATTTCCCAAAATGAAAGCAATCAATTTGTATCTCAAACATAAGGTGAAAATAAATGGGAAAATTAGCTATTGTAAGGTAACTACATTTTCTTGACACATATCTAGGCTTAAGTTCAGTATTTAATTGCATATATTTTCTCAAGTAGAATTAAATGCATCATACTGAAAATTCTATAACAGGAGACCAAGTAAATCAACAGTAATCCATTCCATTTTGGCACTGATCTGTGTGGGAATTCATTGAGCTATTAATTTCATAAAAACTAAAGATTCCCTATCTTTATGTCCTCAAGGCCAATAAGAGGATAGGTGCCCAATACATATTCTTAGATGAGCAGGTATAAAGGTGGTTCCACTCTCCACACCAGCTATTTGGCATTAAGTTATCATCGGGCTACCAAGGTAGGTGGGCAAGATTTAAAAAGCAAGCATGAGCTTTTCTTCTAATGTTAATACCAATTATGACAATATAATACTAAAAGCAACAAACTATAAACCATTCCATTATCACTGGCAAAGACATGCTTTAATTATCTTAGACAAATCAAATTTAGACCTTTGAATTTTATTTTGCACACTCCATTAGTTTTATTTATTGTGAGTGCAATATGCTAACACAGTCTTCCTGCTATTTAAAAATTCTGCTCTTTGTGTTTTGGGGATGAAGATGATCTGATTCTCAATCTTTATTTTAGAGTCCTTCATACATGCTAGGAAACAATTTCAGATCTCCCCACACAATTTTCTTTATCCAGACAAATAACACCATTGCCCTTCCTCCTTGCCTGCCCTTACAGTAATTAGGGTTGCATTTGTCTAAACCCAGACTGAGCTTTCCATTTTTCTCTTCAATTGTGGAGCCTAGGAATAAAGTGGAAGAATGATCTGTGGGATCAGATCCAGGATAAAAATAATAGAGGGATTATCTCAAGGTCCTAATTCTATATGCAGCCTTATGTTACTGACATGCCTTTGTTAACAGCAGCAGCTGGACACATGATTCTTGTGCTGCAAAGGGCTTTCTGTAGACTCTGGTAATTAACATCAAGTAGGCTTGCTTATGTGTGTTGCACATCCATATA
>NW_004624778.1:16660426-16692565 GCF_000247695.1 Heterocephalus glaber | reverse complement strand
TTTGAATTGTGAATTTTAAAAACTACTTAATATGATTGCTAATAGCATGACCATATTGTTTCTTATGAAGGTCTTTGACTATTAGATATAGATAACATGCATTTAGAAAGCTGTTTACATCATTTTCCCAATTTTAATTTTTAAGTGGGGTGAAAGAGCCAACCAAGGACTTTGAGTTGAAAAACAGGGGTATTATTAGTAGACTATGAGAAAGATGTGGTTATTAAAATATATTTTAATGTAAGACTGATTTTCATAAAAATAATGTAAATTATAAAGTTATAAAAGCAAACATCAAAATCAAACAAAAAGTGTTGCTGTTAATAGTACCTACAGAACATTCTGATCTGGATAATAGCACTTCCAATTACCCTTTGTAGCTTTATTTTTCTGAGTTGAATTCACCTGTGTAGGCAATATGAGCAATATGTTTTCTATGATGCTATTAATTTAGACACACATCATATTTCAGACTGCCTACCTATGCTTTTGTAAAGATGCCCACTTGCCTTATCATTATTATAGGGTTAACTTTAAATGCTCCTTAATAATTCTTTATCAGTATTCCTAAGTAATCACTATTCAGGCCTCCACAGTTTTCTTTGCTAATGCTAAAGTGCCTCTGCCTCAATTGTAACACCACCTTGTTCTCTCATAATGAAGCCAAAGCTCCCCTCATTATATATATAATGTTGCTATCCTTTGACCAAATTCTCACTGAAAACTGCTTGTCTTTTGTGAATAACTGCTTGTGTTTTGAGTCAAGGCTACTTGCAAATTGTTGATACTAGCGGTACTATGAAAGAAGATGGAGAATGAAATTGAAGGAAGATAAATGAAACAAAGGCACTAAAAACCAAAACTGATAAAAAGAGAAAAGGGAATATGAAAACAACTGATGTTTTGAGTGACATCTCTGATTGTCCTAATATCAACACACCCCAGTGTTTTAACAAATATTGATTTTCCAGAGGATGTGAAACTCTACTAAAACTGCCTTGGTATCTAGCCATCTTCACGTGGATGGGAAGACATTGCCTGGCCTGTTCCACACTGATCCTCCTTCCAGACATTGCCCCTTCCAAATGGCAAACTTCCTGGTGTGGAAGGAAAATAGCCACTTGCCTACAGACCATGTTTTTGAGACCAAATCACTCACACTCCTCATTTGAAAGTGCAGTTGGATATCTTTACATACATACACCAACAAACTTCAAATTATTTTAGATGCCATAACATTTGAGTTCTGATGTTTCTCCGGAATAGTGAAAATGAGTTTTTGAGTATACTCTGTGTCTGTTAAAAGTGGTAAAGCAAGAGAGCATATAGAGAGAACAACTGATCATACATTATAATGAAAAACAAAAGTTAATGTTAACAAGACTGAATCATATGTTGTAAATACTTACAATTTAAAAACCATATTCCTGAAATGTTTTCTCAAAGAATATATAACCAAATAGCAGTTACAACAGTCATGGCAACATAATCATGTAAGTCTTGGAAATTATAATGGAAGTATAAAAGGATATTACTCTCAAGTATGAACTGATTTCTTTTTCTATTGCCCATTGATCTTTTCTGAGTTTGTCTAGCGAGAAAGTTAAATACTTATTATGTCTGAAAAGGTTTCAGCTAAAAGAAAAGACAAAGCTTTTGAAATCCAAGAGGGTGGAAACTCAAGGGATTTAGAGAAAAACTAAAGAAAGCCAAACATGATGGGTTTAGCCCTCCTGTCATATTGACTACTAAATAAGTGTTCCTCATTAGGTTGGGAAGAACCGATTGTTGAAGGGAAGTGAGATTTTCTTATATGTTTGTCTGACAGTCCTAACCAGAATAAGCCTGTCTTCAAATTTTTAGATGTGTCACCATTTCTTCATTCTATCTTCTCTTGCTCAAGCTATTTTTAAAAATTTCTTATGATCATCTAGTTAAATGACTATTTGGCATCTCCTCTTGTTCCAAGTCACAAAGTGAGAAGGATTTAATCATTTGAAATTTGAGATAATTCAACATTATGTAAGCCTTATGATAAGAGACTCTGAATGTGACAACAGTAAGGAACAGCCTTTAGTAAAGATTCTAACTTTATTTAGAATCAGATCATCATGGTCACAGAGAGAAAGAAAAAGAGTTGAGGGAGCATTTCCTCTTCCTTATTTTTTTTCTTCTTCCTATTTTCTTAAATTAAAAATGAATTTTGTGATAAATTCATTATTTTGTATGCCACAAAAAGCACTGAATTATCTGGTATTTAGTTTTGTACTTTAATAAAATAAAGTAAAATTCATTGAATTCTGAACCATATTTATTTAAAGCTATTTTTATGTCTTTTGTCACTTTTCTCTCAAAGTTGCAGTCATTACTTTGCATGGTCTCTGTAACAGGATTTCTTCCCATTGCGGAAACTTGTAAGGAAAAAAGACAGGATGGCAGAGCACTTAAGAGAATTCATTGAGAGTACTGTTCTCTGGGTTGGAGTCTTCCACCTGCTCGCTTTAAGATTTTTGGCTGTACTGGGAGCTCAGCTTCCTCATTTGTAAACTGTCAATATTAGTCACCACTCTTCACAGGTGGTTGGTATCAGGGTGTAAGAATATACATCAAAATATTTATCAGAGTGCTCAGCCCTTAATAAGATCTCTACCACTTTTACCAAAATTTTTTATAGTTCTGTCATTTTTGGTTCATAGTCAAAGTCTATTTATACAGTCCTTACATTGATTTATTCAACTTTCTGATTGTGGTGTGTCTTGACTTCTTTTAAACTGGTTATCAAAAGTAGATAAATTTTTAGGACTTTAATTGTGAAAAAGAAATTGTTACAGTATTTTCGAAGCCAGCATTTCCTTAGGTGCTTAGGAATAAAACAAAACAAACCCCACATTGCTTGGTATCCTATCACTGAGTAAATGATCCTGGAGTTATTCACACCTAGTTAGCAAATGCTCTCATTGAATTGATACTTTTTCTGTGTTTTCTTTTCCTAGGTTATCTGTCATTTCTGTCTTCAGTGTCCCACCTCTCCCTTGCGTCAGAACTGAGAATAAAGAAAAAATAAAGAGAATGCTGATGAGTCTGTTTTCCTAACAAAGAGAAAATGACAATGTGCTAAACTCTAAAGACTCTTTTAATTAGCCCAAGGTAAGCAAATTACCAGCCTGCCTTAAGTAAATATTATCAAACAAAACATATCTGTATTTACAGCAGAGTAATTTTTGGATAAAAAACTTTATTTCCCCAGTACTTGGAAGTTTTATCATTTAATTTTACCCTCTTAACATCCATAGGTGGTAGGGCAGGAAAGCATCTACATTTCATACTGTAATAGAAGTGATGGTAAGAATGGGAACAATTTACAGTGACAGACTGAATCTTTCAACCCAAGCGAAAGCAGTGATGGAAAACTCACTGATCAGTAAAGGGGACATTAACTCCACCTGCCCATTCATTAAGTATCTATGGAGGTATAGTAACCTATTATAAAAGCTTCTGAATTGCAAAAAAAGTTCATGATTTCTGGCTATGCATGAACAAGTCATGATTCAAATGTACAGTGAATATTTAAATTAAGAAAAGACCTATTACAGTAAAAGGTACATTGCCACTAATCCCTCTCAACATACTACCCCTTTTTTTGAACACACTTATGCCATCATTCTTACCACTTTCTGAAGCAGTTCCGGAAGCCCTCTTTCATGTCCTTGGGAGGTGTGATAAAAAATGTAGCAAATGCTGCTGCTAACTACCATCCAACAGAAAGGCAGGCTTGTAAAAATGTTACACAATAGTCTCAACCACCAGTACATCTGGCACTGGATGTACAACTTCTGGCTCTTCCCTACAGTCAAAATGACTGTGAAAGGTAAATGTTTTAATAGATTTAGGTCATCAAAGCAGCCACAATTGTGCAACTAACGACACTGTGAAAGAGAATTTCTAGAACTGCTTCCAAAAGTGAGAAAAATATGGGATAAGTGTGTTTGAAGTGGAGTATCTTTGCAGAGCAGGATAAATGGGAATGTGTAGTTTAATGTAATAAATTTTAAAAATTTTAACTATTTACCATGTATTTTGATCATACATCTGGGTTTATTAATTATAAATTACAATGCACTTCCTAGTTACAAGAGACTAACAAACTATATATGCAGCTATCTTTATTATTAGTATAATGAACAAATATCTGCAATCCTTGAAATTGAGATGGCTTAATTGGTGTTTATTTTCTTAGGGCATGCCATAGAACAGTGGAGGCAAACCTATGGCACACATGCTGCAATAGGATTTGTATCATTGAAAGTTTTAAAAGGTTCAGCATCATTGTCATAGAATGTCATAGAATACAAGTAGATAATACTTTATGCAATAGATTTGACCTTAAAACACAATGCTATATATAGTTTATTCTCAAAATATTAGATTATTTAAGTCCATTAGATTTTAATACTATTTAATATATTTGTGCTATAAGTCTTTCAGCAAAGAAAGGCACATTTTGTCATTGTTTTGGACACAGTTTTTATATAGAATATTTGCTTTCAGCAAAGTGGAGCTATATATTCACAATTACACCTAAGTCACAAGATCACACTGCAGTCTATTTGAAATCTCAGGGGTTTCAACAAAAATTTTTTCTCATCTCCTAATTCTTATCTACTTATTCATGAAGGGACCATTTTTTCCCATAATCCTGGAATTACAATTGGCTTAAAATTCTCCAATTTCTCAATAATAAAATTATAATAGTTTCTACCTCACAATTATGTCTAGCACATAAATATCAGGAATTATTAATATTAGCTATTATTCATTTTGTTTTGGGCAAATCTCAGCCCACAATCACAGATTTACCAAGATTTCCTTTTTTCTTGTAACTGACTTTAATTATTCTTTTGAGACAGGACCTATTTATCAAAGGTGGAAACATCTCTTAATCTTGGGGGGAGGTGTTAACATAGTAAACATTTCCCAGTCATAAAAATTAGAAAAAAAATAAAAGTTAAAATCATTTCAAAAATTACAGGGATGTCTTTAGCTGTAACAAATAATTGAACCCTAAGTGGAGGGTTCAAACATGTATGGGAATCAGTTAAAAATATCATCGTCAGATGGAGAAATTAGAACCAAATATGAAGAGAAACAAGTAACAAGTAACAAGTTCTGGTAACAGGTAATGTGATTTTCTATCCCAAGTATGCAGCTGCATGATTTAGGAAGAATACTGATGTTCTCTTAATACCAGTCTCCCCATCCTTTATATATATGCTCAACTTTAGCATGGCTCTGCATATGCCATTACTTAGTACATTTAGAGATCTTTATAAACTATAATAGACTATTTTAATATTTGTTGAAGATAATATTCCTGTTATTGAACTAGATTGGGCCTTTACAATATTTTATGCCTAAGTATGGATTCTTAAGGCCTGGTCACTGCTGAGCTGTGAAGGTCTTTGCCACATTCATTATAAACAGTGGCTCTGTCTCCAGTCAGTGATCCAGTAGAACAGGAAACAGATGCCTCCATTCCTCCAAGGGAAGTTGCAGCATTATTATCAAACTGAGTTTTGTATGTTTACAATAATTTAATGAAATACTCCATAGAATTTTGGGATGAGGAGGAGGACTTTATATTATAAAAGTTCTTGGATATTATTCAATTAATCCCACATGAATCCCATGGCCAATAACCCTGATAAACCCTCATTTTTCAGGCTTGGCTAGTACAGTTTATGTATTGAGAAATCATTTCCCTCCTAAAGCAACTTATTCTAGCTATGAAAATCTATAAACATTACAGAGTTTTTTTATATACAAAGTAAGTTTTCCCTACTCAATCTTAAATTGTTCTATATTTCATAGAATAGGTTTTGCCCATATAATATTCTATTTTCCAGTCTAAACATCTTCCATTATTTTAGCATGGTTCTAATTTCCATTCAGTATCCCAGTCAAAACATTCAAAGTATATTTCAGGGTAAGATAACATAAAACTTGATATTAGAGTCAAACATTGGAATCTTACTCTGAAAGGCACACCACAGAGAAAATTAACATTTTCCTGGTGTTCTATATAGTTCTATGTCATAGTTTACTCTTATCTTTTTAAATTGTGATCTAATTCACCCACTTAACACACATATATCAAATCAGCCTTTAACAAATACATATAAACAGGGAAGAGTCAAATAAAGAACTCTGAAACAATCCTTTTGACTAATATCCATTTATTTCTCTTTCAAGTTACATACAAGTATTAGAAGATATTCACCCTATTAGCCAACTTTCCTTAATCCTCTCCTTGAGGATAGCACAAGTATTTTTAAATTTTTACACAATTCTTTCAATTTTCCATCCTACTAATATCATTAAAGATGGTAAGAAACAAGTTTCAAATGGCTTGTTTTCCATGAAATCTCATCTGCTCTTGGAAAACCCTCAGAAAATGCTCATCAGTTATTTGTTCATCTTTCCAAAAATTTTAACAAAGCGAAGCTAAGAGCAAAGATCATAGACTGAAGCTCTTCATCTTTTTGAAAACTCAATGTATCTTCAAGAATCAAGTATCTCAGTAATTTTTTTGAACATAAGTTGAATGTATTCAAATATTACTGATGAAAATAAATGCATGCAGGGAAAGAAAATCTATAATAATTTTTCTCCTACTTCTATCAAAATGGCAGGTTAGAAAAGGAAACATAAGAATGTACAATTATTTATTTTTTAATATGCTATGCAAATTATTAGTGCTATTGTGGAAGCCTTGCCAAGTTTTTAATCTATTAAGAAACAACTACAATCACTTTACCCATTGCTCATAAAAAATTAATATTTGTTAAATAGTTTGCTAGGTTTAAGAATTTTAAATTGGATCAGTAATTAGAGTGTTGCTATAAATCAAAAGCTGATCAAAGGACTAGAAACCCACTAGCCACAAGTTATTACAAACAGTCCTTAACTTAGTTGCCAGAACTGAGTTTTCTTTGCTGAATCAGATTACTTTTTTCCATTTCCTATGACTTAGTGAATGAAAACTTGTTCCTCATCTTTTTAAAGGATTTTTTAATTAATTATATTGGTACATTTAAGGTATATAATGACATTCATCATTGGAAATTTGCCCACCTCATGGGAATTTTCTCTTGCCTAATATATGTAAAAACATTGAAAACTGCTGAGAGCTATGCAAGTACAATTTGTTGACATTAACCTTAGAGATTATGCTCAAAGGATGATTCTATGGAATTTTATGATGAATTTATACTTTAATGTTTAAAAAGAAGGAAAACCAACCCCACACTGATGATTGCCCTGTACAAAATTGTACCCTGAATTAAGAAAATTCACTTCTCCTGATTTTAAAGTTTTCTTGTAATGTGGATTCTTGTCTTTCATGTATGTTTTATACTGTACCTTTTATAAAACTACTGAGCAAATTTTCTATTATGAAAAAAGTTAAATATGATAATCTCAAGGCAAAATTGGTCAATTTTTCTCTTAAAAGTTTTTCTTAGAATCTATAATTTTCACTCAAACATATTTTTACCAATTTTCTGTTTTCTACCCAGTCCAAATATGAAATTTACAATTTTTCCAACCTAATAAAATAGCCCGCAAAATTTATTCATCAGCACTGTAACTTATAAATTCACATTTTAGACTGAATTGAAAGATTAGCACATGTAAAATAATTCCACTTTCTAAATAAGTAAGTAGAATTTGGGACATTAGTAGCGAGCCTAGCAATATTTGAATGATCTGCATATCATCCTAGAGAAAAAAATCACACAACAGATCCACATGTACTGGTCACTTTTAAAGTTCCTGCATCTGTGCTAAACTCTACAGACATTATTGCTTAAAGGTTCGTAAATTCTATATTATTATTGTAAACATCTATTTTAAAGATTACAATACCAGAAAGAACAAATAAATTGCAAAAAGTCATTCAGTTGGTAAATGGCAAAGCATAAATAGTGCTTTGCTTTAGCTCCAAGGTCCAGTTTTTACCTTTGATTACATACTGCCCAAACCTGGAACGCAATTAAGAATCTTATGAAGAAACTATTCTTTAGAAATGATCTAGTATTAAAGAGCAAGCTAGTTGTAAAACTACAGATAGCTGGGCCTCCACACCCAAAGGTTGTGTACCAGTGGATTCACTCAAATGTGAACAGAAAATGTTCAGGGGAAAAACAATTACGTCTGTACTGAACATGTACAGACGATTTTTTCTTATTCTCTAAGCAATCTACTGTAGTATAACACCTATTTACATTAGCATTTACATTGCATTAGGTGTTATACATAATTTAGAGAGGATTTAAAATATTCAGGAGGATGTTTGAGGGTTATATGTAAATATCACACCAGTTTATATAAGGCACTTGAGCATCATGTCCATGGTGGAAGGGATGTCCTAGAACCAGTCCCAAGTCCCCCCAGACACTGAGAAATGACTACATTCTTAGAGAAATCTTGAAATCATTATTTCCTGAGCAATATTTTTGGGTATGTGAAGCTCTGTCATATTTCTATACTGTAAATATTTCTACTCTCTTAGGTAGTCATTACTAGGGTACATTACTTACGCAAACTAGCAGAAAGACATTAAAACACAGTGGATTTAACTGGACCTGTCACGTGTAGGGACTGTGTAGTGGTGTGTTATTAGTATGTAACAAGTAACTCTTGAAAAATGAATGGATTCACAGTATTAGCGAATTTGTGTGGTATCCTTCTTTGTCTATTTTGACCTTTTAGGGTGATGTCACTGAACTCCGACTTGAGCACTTGAAAAGAGATGCACACAATCAGCTCTCATGCACTGGAAAGGGCTGATAGCATAGAACTTACTCTTTTTATTTGTCCTCAAAATTTTTTATAGTGATCACATTGGAATTTCACAGATCACCAGAAAAGAAAAAAGTTTTGGCTAATAATAGGTTTACTGGTGCTTTGGACTAATTCCTATGATATATAAATGAGGAATTCTACCATCAGCCTAAAAAGAGAAAAATGAAGTCTGTATCTTAATGACATATTCTGATTTTTATGCACCTTAGTATAATAATTTTCAAATGAATTTAATATTCTTAGTTTTTTCTAAGGATTTTCCCAATTTTTAACGTTGGATGTTTACATATATCCCCTAGCAAAACCCTAATAATTGCTAAATGAGTACTCACTATGTTCCTGGCACTGTTCTAAGTAGTTTGCAATTAACACTGCTTCCAGCAATCTCATGAGGGAGATAGTATTATTACCATCATTTTACTGATGAGGAAAATAAAGCAGAGAGGTATATAAACCTGAACATTTACAGAAATAAAAAGCAGAATATCTAGGATCAAGACAAGATATTATGACTCTAGGGCTTGTATTATTAATCCACTATGTAATATCATTTTAGGTCAACTTTTTAAAACCTCTTACAAATTTGGATTCATATTAAATCCTTCACATTTAATTGCATTTATGTTCCTGAAAAGTTATTTTCAAACTTATGTAGCATAAGTGTAAAGAGATTTTTAACCAAAAAGCATTAAAATTCATATGCTAAAATGAATTAATGTACATTTAAAAGACAGAATATTATTCTTAATAATGAAACCCAGAAGTATCTAGAAATCTATAGGTTTCTTAACATTTTATCTGCAATTAAATTAGCAAAGCCACCATTTCAAATTTTAGTAAGTAGACTAATATTCCATGCAGTTATGTGTTGGTGAGACCAGGACTTTTGAATGAAGTTTTGATAAAACCCAACATAGCCAGTATCCAACTGCTTGGATCAATTCATCCAAGTTAATTTTCCTTATCAGGCAAGCCTACAACTAG
Source organism: Heterocephalus glaber (assembly GCF_000247695.1). The sequence continues at coordinate 16,682,719 of NW_004624778.1, read as the reverse complement.
AATTAATAGTGAAGTGCTTTATTTCCCTCTATCATAGAAGCACCTGCAAGAGTAAAGCAATCAATTGAACTTCAAAATTAAAGTCAGTTGAGTTCAGTATTGAGAAATGCTCAGATACATAACTGAAAAACGTCTTATTTTCTCTATGGAAATCCTCCATTCAAAGCATATACATGCAAGTTTATTTAAAATAGCAATTCTCTGTTCAATACTTCCTCCTAGAGAAGGGTAGAAGGGGTATGGTATTTAACAGTTTCTGCTGTTTGTCATCCTCATTTGACTTCCCAGCTCCTCAAACACAAATAAAACAAGATATAATAATGGACATTAAACAGGTACATCTGATGTTCTGTGTACAAGTATTCACTCTCAGCTCATTCATATCAAACTCTTTATAGAAAAAAATCTTAAAATACTTGTCCTACATTACTGGACTTTCAACTTTGGAAGACCATAGGTTTCAAAGGTTACCCTAAATGCTTCATGCCTCCAGCGAGAAAAACCACTGGGCTGCGTACTCTGTCCCTGCATCTTCAGAGGCAATATTTATCTCATTCATACCCTGTTCTAGATACCAGAAGGCTGATTTCTGTGGACTGCCTCAACAGGCATCCCATTCCGCAGGCTTCCAGTGAATTCCTCAAGGGAAAAGAATGGTTAGAGTATTATTCCCCAGTCCCTGGCTTCTAATCCACAGCTATTTGGCTATGCCTTTTTACTAAAAGCTCTTGTCAGATGCCCATAGAAATCTCACTCAGAATTCCATTGCCCCCCGACTGGCCTAGAAGTGACAATGAATGGTGAGAATTATCATTAGCTCAAGGGCTTTCCTGTTCCTTAAACTTTGGCCCTCTTTTTTTTAAAAAAGCTACTTTATTGAATTCTACTTAATTTTCCAGCTAAGGGAAAAGGTAAGTCTGATATATTCACTATACTCTACAAATTTCATGTCCTAAGTGGAAAAGCTTTGACCTGAGAAGTATTTTAAAACAAAGGTGCACATAGATGGAATTCAAGTATTTGTTATAGTTTACTCTTTGCCTCAATAAGTATTGGCAGGTGTTCACCCAAGGCTAATTAGATCACTTTAACATTTACATTGAGGGTAAAGAACATGCCACATTGATTAGGAAAAGTATGTGACCTTTTTCTCTGTAACTATTGCTAGCTCCAAGTAAATTTTGTCACAGATTCAATTATATAGAAAACCCTTTTTTACCCAATCAATAATACCACTATTACTTTTATGAACACATTAATATAGGTATTGAAATTTCTATTATAAATATTTTCAAAGAAATTCACAAGAGCATTAAAAATTTGGTACTCTCCCCTTGGCCCCACAATAAGTCATAATCTTAGCTTCCTAGAAAAAGAACTCAGTATTTTTAAAGCTGTGGTTTCAAACAGATGATCTGCAGCCAAACCAAGGTCAAAAAGTATGGTTTGTTTTGAGCACAAACTGTCCGAAAACATTGTTGATTTTCTTAGAAAGTTTAACATAAAAATATCAATTTCTCACTTCTATTAAAAAAGTGAAAAGGTTAGCAAGCAGTAAATGTTTCACAATCCAATAGGGTAAGTTGTGCTCAGGTTGGATAATAGATAAATTTTTAAGAAAAGCACGTACCTTCTAAGTTCCTACCTTCCCCACTGCTTACACCAAGTCTGATTTATTTTTACTTCATCTACAAGTGGCCATAATAATTTTATTTTGTGATTCCTGGTATCCAAGAACCTTTAATCACTGTAGTACCAGTATGTTATCTAAGTATCATACTTAATAATTTTTTGTTTGACAAAGCCTCAAAGAAGGGTCTTTTCTGAAAAGGGTCAGATAGTAAATATTTTAGAAATTTTTTAGGCTATATGGTCTCTGTTCTGCTATTTTAATACAAAAGCAGCCATTCAGAGAGTGTAAAATAAGTCTTGGCTATAATCCAGTAAATCTATTTTCAAAAAATGAGCAATGGGCTCAATTTGACCACAAGTCTTAGCTTACTAATCTCTAGTTTAAGTGAGCAAAAATTAGTAGTATATCACTGCATATAGTATATCACTGCATAAGGCACCAAATTTCCTGGAATTTGTAGATTTAATGTTTCATGAACAAAAAGGAAGAAGGTTTAAGAAAAAGGGAGGTGATAGACACTGACGGGAGTCACTATTAAGAGCTTGTGAGCATCAAGAATAAAGAGTTTACATTACAAATACAGACAAGTGTTCAATAGGTTTCAATCCCAAATAAATGGCGCAGTCTCATTTCAAAGATATACAATTTCCTATTCCAGAACTTAGTCTTCAAGCCACAAGGTTAATTCTAATGTCTCTAGAAAAATTAAAAGGTATTGTATTTATAAATGCCAGTGAACCGCAGAAGCAAGAGAGAGAAATTTAGCCTTTATACCAATTATCAGAGTCACGGGATCAAATGGATGTTGAAGAAGAACTGAGTTGTAGAAAAAGATCCCAAATTTTGGAGCAACCGATGTGCTACTGAAAGCTCTCAGCTATCTTATTTATAAAATCATGCTTGTGAAGAAAACAGTATTCTTAGAGCCAGGTTGGGAACAACTAGGGCAATTCTACTCAACTCTACATTATCAATATTTATTTCAATGCATTTTTATTTAGCTAAATTTGGGATCATCATGCTTAACCCAGTGGCAGCTTTCAATCTTTTGGGTGTTTTTAAACAGTATTACTAACAACTGGAATTCACTATCATTAAAGATCAAGATATGAATATATATATGTGACAGTGGAGGACAGATTGTTTCTCTGCACTGATCTTTGCATCCCAAATCCACTAAATATGAGGATTAAGAATAGATAATGAAATTTAAAACATTTCCATGCCTGAGTGGACAAAGGGCAACTTAGGTGAAGTCTACATTAGGAACAAATTTAAGGATACTGCAGTATGTTAAAAAAATGAAAACACTAAAATTTATTTTTGGCACACTAAGAGTCAAAGATATTGAATCTACCAGTAATGAATGAATTTAGAGATATTGAACTATTGTACTAAGTTTTATTTTTAAAGATTTTATGGATGAACGTGTACATTTTCCTGGGAAGAAAATGTCCCTTGTTTTTATCACTGTTTCTAAAATATTATAAATACCAGTTGATGTTTTTCTACTGTACATAGTAAGTATAAATTTAAGATTCAGTATGTCTACTGAAGAAATTTTCAAACTTTTAAGATTTTATATGTGTCTCAACTTTATTTAAAATAAGAATTAGATAATGTAACCACTGAAGTAACCTTCATTAAAAAGATTGAAATACAGTATGTTTCCTATTTGAATTATGTATCTCTTTTAATGATTAATGGTATATTATTAATTTTAACTTTTATTATAAATTATTGATGCATAAAATCATAGAAAATATATTTACGTGGTACAAAGTACAGTAATAAAGTAGACATTTGTGAACTCTCCACTCAACTTTAAAAATAGAACACACTATAATTATTAAAGACCACACTGTCTTTCATAAAACTAAAGTGAAAAGAACTTCTACAAACCATTTTTCAAAGTACCCCATTGTACATTGATTTAAAATATACCCCTGAAATTAACTGATTCTTAGCTTCTCACAAAGAAAATCCTTATCAGCCAGGGAACACATCTTAGTAAAAATCAATTTATCATAAAAATTTTGACACAGTTTCCTAGGTTCAATTATTAAATGACAAACATGAAAAGATTTTTAAAATGGAGTTACATGTTTATAATGATTTCCACTATAATTTTATACATTTGCAAAGGTGTGCCACTTTATAGCATTTTTCCTTATTGGTCTAATCTCAAAATATAAAATAATTTGACTTCTATAATAAAAGTAAATAATAAAAGTAAATAAATAAGACAATAAAATTTATACTATATATTTACTTCCATTTTGATAGCCCATGGCTTTTAAATGTTTGGTGATCGATTTTACTTTCATTATTTCTAGCAAGTAATACAATGGTAACTCATGTTATAGATTTTTCACTCAAATTATTCTTACTTAAAATGTTACTATAATTCTTAAAGTTACATGATTTTAAAAATTATAGCCAGAACAAAGACAATTATTGTGAGGTGCACTTGTTCCAACCCAAATATCAGATCTGCTCTTCCAAAGGCATGTCCTACATATTTTGCTCATTTCGAGTGATTTCAGTTTCAATGTTTGCCTCTCTGGCTCAATAGTTTTGCCAAATAAATTGAAATATGAGTACATTCTGAATTAAGAACTTACTTGCAACTACACATTTGGTCCTCACACTTTCACCTGTGCCCATATATTTTCTTCTTTAATGAAGCTTGAGAAGATGGAAGACATAAAGAACGATGTAAAAAATTTGGTCTTTATGAAGGAGATGTATAGTTTTGAAAGTGAGAATTTTTGGTCCTTTACCTCTCTTATTCAGCTGTGGAGTGAAATTAAACATTTATAAATTTTATTCTGCAGATCCTCACATTAAATTAGCTCCACTAGTTATGTAAAATTATTCATCATATATTTTCCCACGTTTTGGTGAAAGAGACATGGACTTGTCAATATCCAAATTTTTAATAAATGTCAATATTAGTAATAACTTCATCTATAGACTATAACTGAATTTTCTTTTGCTATGACTGTGAACAGTTTTTGGTGCAGCTGTTTAATGAATTTTTTAAACTTGTGATAATCTCACGAGTAATAATCTTAGGTATTATTTATCATAAAACAGAGTGAAGCTCTATGGATCTCCATTGTTGATGCACAGCTGCAAATAATGTTGTTATAAGGGTATAGCTTTTCCTAAGTTGCCCAAAACAGATACAATATTTTTTAAGTAGTTTGTAAAATACTCCAAATTTTCCCCTGCATATACACACATACAATATTACTGAGCCATAAGTCATACTTAAAGCCACTATCAATACTGTTATGATTAATTGCTATAATAAATTCAATAAATTCAAGTTGGGGAAAATCTGAAATTATATTTAGATGTGAGAGTCTCTGAGACTAGTCATATTAATACAAGCTGAATATCGTTTAGTTAAATTGAAGCTATGTTCATTTCAAAACTCTTGCTTCCAAGATTTTAGCCAGCTGGTCAGATCAATTAAGATTCCCGATTCTTTCATATGTGGGATTTGTTGGATATAATTTTATAAATAAAGTTCAGTTAGTAGATAACCTTGTTGAACTACTTATCTGAAAATATTATCCTGAAAAGCAGGAAAATTATGTAAGGAGAAATCAAGTAATGGTCTAGACCTAAATGTAATTGCTGAGTTTTTTTAGTTCTTTACTGAACTTCTAAAGGAATTGAAATGATGGTAATTTAGAATTTTTCTTCTATTAGTAGAGAATTAGTACCTTTCTATTTTTAAGTCTTTGGGGAAATTCATTTTAAAATATAGGAACTATTATTTAGATTCCCTAGGGATTTTAATTAAATGTATAACTCAATTTCTCTATAATACCACACCATACAGATTTTACCATAAAGTCATTTCTGAGATACCCTCATTTTGGTGCTCCAAATATTTCTGGCTTTTAACTTCAGATGTTTATATGGCATCACAGATATTTTAATGTTAATCTTTACTGATGACAAACTCATATCTAATGGTCCTTTCTTTAGAATGCGAGATCACTTTCTCATCTATTCCTTCTTGAATCTTTTCTTTATATTCTTTATTGGTAATCAAACTGAAAAGTAGAGAAGCAATCTGATTCAATTATCTACATCTAAAGAACATAAACTGGTCAATTTCAAATATATGGTTAGAAAATTACAGTAGTTAACCTGCTAATAAGCAAGTGATCTGTTTCACTCACTACAATGACTCAAATGTAGACTAACTCACAAAGGCCAGCTCTTGTGGTCATATGATCATTTTATTTAGATGATCTAGCACAAAATAACATGGTATTAAGCACAAGTTCCATGAAACCAGTGAATCTGGGTTCAAGATAGAGATCCATGGCTCACTAAGGTTAAAACATAATATTAATTTTATTAATGTTGCCACAAGGGACAGTCAAATATTGTATGTCATTGTATAGTATTGTCATGTATAAATGTCTAACTATTTCTGTAGTAGTCACTGAAACTTCTACTAATGTTCAAATATGGGAACTCAGATTTCAGGGTAGATGCTGCATACAATTACTTCTGATTCGTAATCGGTTTTCTTTCTTCCCTCTGCTATTACCAGAGTGAGCTTGGATGCAATGTGTGTTATAAGGCAAAGGCAATACCTGAAGAAGCTGCAAATAACAGTTAAGAGAAAGGAAGGGTAGTCAGGCCAAAGCAGAATTGGACTCAAAATTAAAGGCTTTTATGTATTTGAAATTTTAGTATAATCAATACTCATGAATACATGGTGATTTCTTCTATGTCACAACAATTCTCTTTTATCACTGAGGTATAATTTACATTTGGCAAAATGTATTAATCTTAACTGTGTAGCTTGATTAATATTTATGTGGGTATGTATTTACATATGAGCATGGATATTTACCAAAATTTAGAGATAAAAAATTTTCATCATCTACAAATTATGTATCACTTTTTAGTTAAAATGTATACCCCAGATTTTATGTTTAGGTCACTAGGGTTTTTTTTTTCTCAAGCTTCATATAAATACATTTTTTAAAATTTGTAAAGTTTCATTTTCTCCAAATAACATTTTGAGATATACCCACTTTGTTGTGTCAATTTATACATTTTTCTTTACACTATTCAGTCTATTATGTCACTCTATCAAAATTAATTCACTTCCTGTTAATGCACATTTGGATTATTTTCATTTTAGTGCTTCTCTAAATCCCCTAGGAATATTCTTGGGGCTATCTGGTATATACACACTCATTACTCTGAAATATACCTATAAGTTAAAGTTCTGGACTACATGGAAGGTATTTGTTTTATTCCCCTTCTAGGCATCTTCCCAAAAGTCTTAAAGACATTGTATTACAGGGACATATGCATACCCATATTTATAGGAGCACAATTCATAGTAGCTAAACCTTAGAAGTAGCCTATATGGGGGCCGGGGATTTAGCTCAGTGGTTCTGCCGCTTGCCTCGCAAGCACAAGGACCCGAGTTCGATCCCTGGTCCAAAAAAAGAAAAAAAAAAAGAAGAAGAAGAAGAAGAAGTAGCCTATATGTCTACCAACATATGAATAAAGAAAATGTGGTATTTACATACGACCATAAATAAGAGTACTGTTCAACCATAAACAAGACAAACTTGAGTAATGTATAGAAAAATAGATGCATCTTGAGATCATTATGTTAAGTGAAATAAATCAGACACATAACTTTAAATATCAGTTTCTCTTATATGAGAAACCCAAATTATAAATAAAGAGCAAAATAAAAGGTAGATAATAGGAAGTAGCAAGATAGATCTTTCTCCAACGGGAAAAGGACCAAGAGATAGAGAGGAAATAGGTGGAAGGAAGGGAAAGACAATGAAAAAAGAAATTAAGGTATGTTGTGTTCGTGTACCAACTCTACACAAGGTATGTAAACATTTTATACTGCAAACATTACTAATGAAAAATTAATTTTAAAAAGTAAAAAAATAAAACTCTCAACCAGTTTTCAAATTGATATCTTCATTTCTACATTTCCATAAAAATTTATAGCATAGCAATTATTTTGAAAATTAAGGTAGGGTTCATGAACATAAGTAGGAAGAGGGCTTTAATCCAATTTCTGCTTAGTTGTAGAACACCTAAGAATTCAAAGGAATCTAAATGTTTCTCCAAACTTGCAAATAAAAACTCACTTTCTCCACCAGAAATGCTTTTGGGTATCTATTTTAACTCAATATTACAAAGCTATTTTTACTCAATATTACAAGTCTTTTCATACACATGCTCTATTACCAATAAAATTTTCATTGAAAAGTTTTCTAAAGGGGACTAAGTTTTAAGTTTTTTATGGAAGTTTTACTTTTGAACTGGAACTGTAAGAGTTTTTGAAAAATCAGAAAAGATACACTCTGAGAAAATAACATTAAAATATTTAATTTATACATAAAGGGAGTAAATATATTCAAAGGTTTAAAAATATTAAAATTGGCTAAGCACAATGGTGCAGTACTGTTATCACAGCTATCAGAGGCTGAGGCAGGAGGATCACAAGTTGAAGGCTTGCCTGGGTCTGGTTTATTTTGCTTAAGAAGGTGGCCTGGTTCCATATCTTGGCTTTGTGAATTTTACTCCAATAAATATGGAATGCAAGAATGCCTGTAGTATGATGACTGGAATTCCTTTGGGTATACACCAGGGAATGGTACAGCTGATCAAATGGTAGGTTGATTTTTAGATTTCTAAGGAACATCCATACCAATTTCTGTAGGAGCTTGACTCCACCAATGGCATAGGATTACTTTTTCTCAACATCCTCACCAACTAGTATTTAGTGTTCTTTGTATTCGTTTTGATAATCATTCTGACTAGGGTAAGATGGAATCTCAATGTAATTTGGATTTGCATTTCCTTAATGGCTACAGTTCTTGAACATTTTTCCATATACTTGCTAGCCTAGATATGTATTTTTAATGTAAATGATAACTAAAACTATATTTGAACATAAGCATTATATCACATAATATTAAGATGAAGACAATATTCACCTCCTTTTCCTATTTTCATGCTTATACTCCCAAAATTTTGTTAAAATAACTGCATCTTCTACTTGTTTAAAAAATATGCAAGAGTTATACTACTAACTTATTCAAAATGAACTATTTATTTAACTTCTAGCCTTTGAATATTTTTATATTTTCCCCTTACAATGGGGAACGTAGAGGGCACCTAATTTGTATAACTAGAAAATAAACCCAAATGTACTACTATATTAAGATATTTAACTTATTGTAGTAAATGCTATATTTTATTGTATTACATTATGCCCAAACTTAAGCATATTAATTAGAATATATATTATAATATAAATATACTCAACATAAATATGTATATTGTAAGTAATGTATCTTTTATACCTATAAATTATACTTTATAGATTATTAAAATGGTTCATCACATTAATCATATTTAATAAGTGATAGATATTTGACATGTCTATATTAGATTGAAATCTGGATATTCAAATAAACATTGGATGTGTTCCAAACCAGGCAAAATTAATTCCCTTGACTAATATCAGAGAGAAGAAAGAAAAACAATTCGTTACATTCTTTTAGGATATCTAATAGCCACAGCAATTTTAGATTAGATTAATTAGAAAAGCATGGGTATCTTAATTATATTACTGTAGAAACAAAGCAATATCAACTTACTATTTTCAATCATGACTATAGATCAAATCAGGCAGGGTATTTTGCTTCACAAGATTTACACAAACAGATCATGGCATGAAAGAAGCTTGAGGATGAATTAGATTTTTGTGAAGATTAATTGCAACATTAACTAAACTAAACAAAACCAGTATGAGATAAGATCACATGAGTAAGTCTAATCAATTTTGAGTGAATTTTAAGTAGTAGTAGGTGATGGATTTAATTTTAGAAACATCTGTCACATGTTTTCCCAGAGTCACTCCTACTGCTTCATCGTGTCTACTACCTAGAGAAGTCACTCTGTGGGTTCAACAAGAAAGTTCAAGACATGATTAGATCAGCAATAGTGCCGTTGTCTTGATGAATCAACAGGCAGATGTGTTTGATTGAGTTAGCCTTTCGGTTAACTTCATCTGGTTCAGATGATCTGAAGGTACAATTTTTTAAATTTACCAAATTATTTAAACAGAAACTTTTAGCAAAGCCACTAAATGACAAAAAAGTTGACTAATAATCTTGTTACTAATACATATGCAGAATAGACTGACTCCACTGTTCAGGACCTATACAAATGGATAGTCACAAAGCTCTAACAAGGTTTATTTTTAAATTCTCCTAATTTTCAAACCTGAAGTAAGAGTTCTTAAAATTTTTACTTCTCGCTTTATTATTTTCTCTTACTCTGTCTAGCATTTCCATCACTAATTCCCTAACTGCATAGTGGACATAATGAGGAGACTGGTTGGTTGTCCCATGGGCAGTGTCATATAATCAATCTCAAGCCTACAATGGTAATGCCAAGAACAATTCAGTATAGGGACTGAAGATTCTGGACTTTAAAGAATATCCTTTCTTTCTATATTATATTAATGTTTAATTTGAAACAATGAGTTTCAAGCATCTGTGAATAAAAATTGACACATATGAAAACATCTGGCTTCTCTTATGTTTTTCTGATTGTTTATAAATAAGACGTCATACTTCATAATATAGACTCAAAAATATGGTCAGTTGAGATACAGATAACACCTCCCAGCACCCACAGATTTTTCAAGTGACCCTGTGAAATGAAGAATCCAGAATGGCAAGAGGATCATTAAATGAGGTGAATTATGGTATTCTACCCCTGTTATCCAAAGTGAGGCATTCAACTGTACTCTTGCAAGGTATATTACATTGTTTAATATGTTTAAATATTGTGGTTAGGAATGTAGACTGTGAGTTTAAATATGTAGTGGTTGTTATTAGTTTTTTAGCAGTACTGATTCAAGTAGAAACTAATTTGTAACCTGTTCACCAAACAACAGTAGTATGTGTTATTACTTTTAATTTTTTGCCTTTGTCAAAATTGATGCTATTTCAGTACTGTTTCAGTTTATTGAGCAATTTTTGACTAAGTTTATATTTTAAAATTACTACTAATAGCTGTAAGTAGAATATATTCATCCATCCATTATTTTGCAAATTTTTATTAAGTTATGATATATTCCAAAATTTGGACACCAGTGGCTAATTTAGAAAAATGATCTATAGCTTAAAATATTTGACACTTATGTAGCTTACTATATAGTTAACATTGTAATCCTGACAATACATTTACAACTAAATAAGCTTTGCATCACAAGTACCTGTTAAAACGAATGAGAAAGTTGTAATTATTTTTTCATAGAGCACATTGTTTATTGAGAACAGAAAAATGCTACCAGCCAGACAGAAGAATATCCTGGAGCAATATAAGTGGTTAAAGATTTCAGTTTCAACTACTGTCTTGGAAGCAAATGAAGTAGAAATACTGAGATATCAACACAAGGGTAATTAAGGAGAATAGATACTAAAGATTAATGGTAAAAGTGCTCCATGAGTCAGCAAAAGAACTAAGCAAACTAGTGTGTTAGCTCTCAATAAACATGAAATTCTGGCCTAAGTCTATTGAATGAAATATATTATGAGAGCAGCTTTCATCAAGAAATTCAAAGCATATCACTAAAAGTGTAATATTTCTTTGTTATACCTAAACTTCTTAGGTTAAATCTCTAAAAATATTTTGTACATATAATTCAGATATATTATTTAGTAATAGTATTAATTCTGATGCTTCTTAATATCTTCAATCCTCAAATAGTAAAATCTCTCTCATTGTTACATCATGTACCTTTAGGTAAATTGGCCAAACAATTACTGAATATTTTCAGTTTGAGTTCTCAGATCTGGATGTGTACTGGTCAAAATCACTCTAATTTGAATTTGCCAAAAGAAGGTTTTAGTATATATGCTATTGAAGTGAGCACCAAAAGGTGTTTAAATCAGAAAATTGAATGGTAATGACTTTAATTTAGGAGCTCTCTAGTTGGTCATAATCCCCAACATTCCGTATCATAAAACATTGAGCACTTCAGGGTAATATTCATGTTAATTTTCTGATTCTGAAGAATTTAATTTTGCAGCTGAACTGAAATTTTGCCATATCCATATACCCATACTGGGTGGATAAATATACATGATATATACATTAGTATATATCTATATCTATATATATCAGTATATATTCAAAAAACAATAGGAGAATTCTATTCTTGCAACTTGCCTCTGATGCACATCATATTTTACTTAAAACTTAATAGTTGATTTTGATTCCAAATTAGTTTTCTTTCGCTTGTAAACACAGTTGCTACCTCAGCTCTTATTTAGTTCCAGACAATATATTTTGATGGATTTCTCTTATAAGTTGTCTCTTTTTGCCAAGTAATGGGGCTCTCCATGGAGTTGGCAGTTCAAAGAAAACTAATTCTATTTGTGGTTTGATTGCTTGTTTAATTGGCTGACACCCACATACAAACTTACCGTAAATTTATTACAAAATTTATTACTGTCAACTTGCTTATCTCTACAAGTAACCACATTTCTCTAAATTATTACAACCATGATAACTCAGCATCATTGTTTTTCCAACAAAGACTAAGTATTTAAGTTCCGTAATGCCAGATGCAACTAATTTTGTCCTATATATGAAGCTTGGAGTACAAACAATTTAATTTTTTGTTTCACTTTTGTAGAGCTTTTGTGCTTTCTAAACTATTAAAAATATCCCTGGAATTCCTACCTATCAGATCTATGATCTACTTCAAATCAGTCTATTGCTTCTCAGCATTTTGGCTAATATCAAGTGTAACACTTCAAATCAGCCTACAGTGATTAATAGGTTCAGTTGAATACCAGTCTGTGATACATCATGTGTTATAAACCAATCTCTTCAAGATTTATGGCTGTTATCATTTATAGGAAGGGGAGGCTGCAAAACATCATGCCCCTGTCATACCCTGTTGGGAGCTGTTCTGCTTCCAGATGTTTATTGACAGGATTCAAGACTTAAGCACTCTTTTCACCAGAACTCACAAGGTCAGAACAGGTCATAAGCAAAACTGACACTAATTTAAACATCTATGCTTACATGATGGTTTGACATCTGTCTTTTCTTCCCCTTTGGTGTATATAAATCATCAACCTCTAAGTCAAAAATAACAGTATAGAATGGTGAAGCTTCATTTTACTGACCTATTAATATCATATAGTTATTTTATTTATTTTATTTTTGGTTGTTCAAGACAGGTTCTCACTATGTAGTTCAAACTGGTCTTGAACTCAGTATGTAGCCAAGGTCGACCTTGAACTCATAGAGATCTTCCTGCTTCAGCCTCCTGAGTGTTGGAAATTACAGGAGTACACCACCACCCCCAGTTTATATCTTATATAGTTTAGCATTCATTCATCTGTGATCACTGAAGTTGGCATCTCTATACTAGAGGTGGACACGTTTATTTACCTTCAACTTTTTATTTTCCCTTTGAATATCTTTTTTATAAAAATGCACCTCCAAAATTGTTATCTTTTGCTAGTCTCTCCATTTGGCCATGACTTTTCATGTTTCTAGGTTGCATTTTATTGGTTAAAATATATGCCCTTGCTTTATATTTAGTATTGATCCAGAGGATAAGAATAAATTTGATATAAGCACCGCCATACTTAGGAATAATTACTCTAACCGACTGATGTAGAAGACTCTGGACTGGAGACTTTAAATTTAGTTCATATGATTTACACAACACACTTTCGAAGATTAGGGACACAAAATCTACTTGTTCATTATGAGATATAGAAGGTGTTAAGATTTTTCTATACTCCTTATATATACAAAAGTAGTTTTTCACATAAAGAATCACAAAATAGGGTATAAAAAGCCACAATTATTACTTGTTTATAACAATTAAAAGCATATAAATGTGTGTCTCAAAAATCCCCAAACCTCGGGTCTTATAGTTTTGTCCCACTTTTTACCTGCCTCACCACATGGCTTTGCTGTATAAAACATCCTTGAAAAGTGGGGTGGGGGGCAATCCACTTTCCAGTCTCCCTTCTGTCTCTCTTAGGGAGAAGCCTTCTTTCTCCCAATAAATTTTTCCTACTCTTAAAAAAAAATCCCCAAACCAACAGATTATTTAAGTGTTCTGCTCTGATTATGTCATGGCTTCACTGAATAAATCTGGCTTTAACTTAATAAAATTCTACCATGGAAGAAGATGCACAGAAATTTCACCGAGCTGTTTGTGACTCACAACATTGAAAGTACAATAGCCCTTGCTAATGAGAAAAGAGAGAGAGAAATGGTAAGTGAAATGAAGGCATGGAATACTATAGGCCTATAAATATCCATCATACCCAAATGAATGAGGTGGAAAATAATTTTTAAAACAATTATATTACATAGCCTTTGTGTGTGTATTTATTCTGTTTAACTGTACTAATAGCCATATAGGAAATTTTGGAGATAATTGGTTATTTTACCTATAATACAATTAAATTTAAAAAGTAGGAAAGACCAATGAATCAGTTCCCCAAAGTTTCCAGTTTCAACAGCATTGCATTATTCAATTAAATTGATAATTGCTTTAATCATTTTTTACTACAAAATAGAAAGTTCTCCAGTGTGCTTTTCTTTTAATTTAATCCAAGGAAGAAAATCACATTTTCATATAGGCATATGTTGGCATTAGCACAGGAAATCAGATTAATGGAAGGAAAGAAAGAAACAGACCTTGAGAAATAACTTTCAGAAGCTAGACTACAAATGCTCATCCCCAATATAGACCACTTTACCTTAAAATGTGCTGAATTAAAATGTGGCATTCTTGAGCAGCATAAAATTCACTTTTTGTTTTCTTTTGAGAAAAAATATATTTAAATTATTCTGCTGCCCAAAGAAATTGAGAATAGACTATTTGTCACACAATGAATAAATAATTCCTTACTACCTCAAAAATACTACCATTTGACCTAATTTACTGTGTCAGTGTAGTTTTACCAAAACCTCTGTCCTCAATTCCATATGACCTCTGTCAGTGACCCCTAGGCCATGTTTTTAGGTACAATGTGTATTATAGATCAAAGAGGAAGAGACCCATTAATTTAACAGCATTTTCAATCATCTGTTGAACCACTTGCCTTTAATAATCCATTATTTAATTAAACACAAGTGACTCATGCAGCATTTTAATTAGTTATCCAAGGTCTAACCACTGAGAAGCCAAGTGGGTTGAGGACACGAGAGGCAACAATACAGTAGGGAATATGTCACATCCTTTCTGCACCTGCACCCCTCATAGCATACTGTGTACTCAATTTAGTGAGGGTCAGATTACAGAAGTTTGTTTTGAGCACATTACTGATTGTCTTCCCTAAAGCTATTTGCCCTTGGCTCCTATAAAACATTAAGACTTTTTCTTAGAGTTTCCTTTCCCTTTTTGAGAAGCTTTGACAGGCAGCCTTCCTTTATATTGGCAATATAAAAAGAAAGAAACACAAAGGAAACTTGACTGTGTCCATTCCTATTCCTAGCATTTCTAAAGACCCTTTGCCACAGCATCTCCACACTGGAGAGCCCTTTAGTCTTGCTTGTGAATTTATCAGGTGCAAATCTAGGCTTCTGTTATCCCAACCTCTCCCATTGTCTTTTCAAGGCTAAGGCTGCTTTAAAAACAAATGCTTTTTAAACATCTGTCATGTTTATTATTAAAGTTCTCAAAGGGGGAGAAAGATATAAAGGAATAATGTACAGTTATCATGGTTTCTGAGAGTGAGTTGATTTTTAATCTCACCAAAAGCCAAATAGTAATCTTTGGCCTATTGTGAATTATTTGTTCATTCCAGATATTCCTACTATAGTTTTGCTTACCACCAGTGAGGTTAGTATAGCAACACTATTTTAATCCCAGAAAGGCAAGTTGTATGATACAAAAAGTCATAATTCTGGTATTGTTTACTTAATGTGTAGCATGTTATGTGCTTTTATTTTTAAAATTTTATACGTATTTATTTTAAAATTCAACATTTCCTCATTAGAAGAACTGATTACTTCTTCCAAGACAAGAGAATATCTTTGGGGCCAGTACATCATGTTGTAATTCTAGTTCATACTGACCTAGAAACACTTTTTGTATTGCATAATGAAGGAGAGTTGAGCATGGACTATGGTCAAAACCTGCATAGCTGTGAAACTAAAAGACATCTAAGCATGGCTCAAGGAGTAATATTAGCTGCCAAATTTAGACAGTGATATTAACGATAAAATAATTGTATCTCAGAAAACTCTACTCTTCTGCTTTTCTATTTGGGTTACAGAACCATAAAAAGAAAAAAAAATGCAATTGCATTTCTCTTGGGGCAAACACCAAAAATATTTATTACTTTAATAATCTTCTCAGGTTGTGAAAGACAGTTGTTAGCCAATGGAGCTTAATGAAATTGCAGAAAATTTCCAGAAATACCTGTAATAGTTTTCTGGGATGAGTTTCTCATTATGTGGTCACACTGATATGGACAATCCCAAGGGAAACTGCTGAGGAGCATGAAAACTAAAGGAAGACTTTCCCCAGACCATATGCAGGTAGACATTAACTCAGTGATAGTACACCCTACCTCATTGCTCTTAAGAAAAGACACAAAAGTGAATCAAACATAAACTAGTCTGGTGCGTGATTTATTTTAAATACCCGAGAGAAATATATCAAACAAAAAACAGTCTCTTGTTAAAGATAGTGCAGAAACTTTTTAGAAAAATCACCATTGAGTAAAGGTCACATTTCAAAGGCAAAATGTGATTTACAATTCTCAATAAATTGCTACTCAATCATGCAAAATCTGTGTTAAATGGGAAAAAAGTCCTGAGGAGGCTATAAACTGATTCATTTTTATAGGAGAACAATTCGTCATGTTAAGTCATAAGAGAGATGGTAACATAGTCTACCTTGAAAAATTTGTAATTGGAGGAATCACAATTCCTTTATATGCATAAATGTTAGACCTGGACTTTAAACACTCTTACATTAGAACTTCTTTGAACTCTTCTATAAGGGAAAACTTTATTTACCCAGGTTCTAGAGCTCTGTTTTACTGTTGCCAAAGAAACATAAGTACATGAAATAAAAAAAAAAAAGTAAAAAGTGACAAGTTATAAATATTTATCCTGTGTTTAGTATAATGCATTTAAGAGTAAATTTATATTATTTCTTTTTATTAATGGCTGTGTTTAACAATTGGCTTGCAAAGTCCTGGTAATTTGCCAGTTGATTTTCATGAACTATTATCAGCTCGTTGCAACACATTTCTCTCTGACTCAGTTCTTGCCACTGAGCTGTTTGCCTTTTGGATTCTAGAAATTGAAATGAATTCAGTCCATTTATCCTTAATTATGGTGTTATGGCTTATATCTAGGTCCCCTCCACCCCAGCCTCTGGTGCTCAGAGGTAGGGCTTTTGGAGGTGACTGGATAATGGGTGTGTGGTACTGGATTAGTCCCATGATGAGTTTACAGTGGGGTGTAATGTTGGGAGGTGAAACTTGGTGAAAATAAGTGGGTAACTGTGGGTGTGGCCTGAAAGAGTATATGGCCCTTTTTCTCCCTTGATAGCCCTCTACTTCCTACCTGCCAGGCCATGGACTTTTTCTCCTCTGTGATGCTCCTCTGCAATGCTTCCCTGCTTTAGAATTAGCCAACCTCAGACTGAAACCCCTGAGAACTATAAGCCAGAATAAGCCTTTCTTCTTTTGACTTGTGAGTATCCAGTATTTCGTCCCATCAATGAGAAAATAACTAAAACACATGGAGAATATTTTGAATTCTAAGTGATAAAAGAGTGTCTAGATCTTAGATTCTCCTTGGAGAGTCTGATAAAATTTATGTTTTTTTGCCCTCAGAAAATTATACATATGCAAAAAGCAAATTTTTATGATTGCAGGGAATTGATGCCAACCTTTTCCCTGTTCCTGCAGTCATTTTTGAGTTATCGAGGAAGTAAGGAAAGAAGAATTGAAATTGTGAAGGAGGACTATAATGTGAAGGAGGACTATAATGTGAAGGAGGACTGAAGCCTTATCATGGGAGATTGCTACATGATCTATAAAATCTATTTCCATGTAATTTATTATGTTTCTACTTAACATATTGAATTATAAATATTTACTAAGAAATAAGAAGCTGAACATTAACCAATTTGGGTGCTGTATTCATCTCCCTAGGCTGACATCACAAAGTAGCACAAATGGGGTGGGTTAAAACAATAGAAATTTACTATTTCACAGTTCTGGAGACTAGAACTCTGAAACCAAAGTATCAGCAGTAACATGCTTCATGTGAGATAGTGTGTTGAATTCTTACTTTCCCTTTCCTGGCTTTTGATGGAGGCTGCTGATCCTTAGGATTTCTTGGCCCATAGCAGTATCACTCTATTCTCTTATTCTCTCTTCCTTTCCTCACAAGGTATTCTCCTTGTGTGTCTCTGAATCTTCCTATTAGAACATCAGTTTACTGGATTAAAGGTCTACCCTACTCAAGCATGACCTAATGAACTAATTGACTCTTCCAAAACCCTGTTTTCATACGAAGTTACAGTATAAAGTACCTCAACAAACTTTTTGAGTGACAACACAATCGACAACAAATGTTAACTGATAATTTAATAAATGGTAATTATTAAAGAATAGTCCAGTTTTTTAAGGGTTTCTCCCCCAAAGAATCCTTTCATCAATGATATTATTTCTCTAATTGATTTGAAAGAGAGGATATTCTCATCTCCATTATACTGAGATAGAGGCTGAATCCCTGATGGGAGAACAGATCTGTTATGAATCATTTAATATAGCAACAGAAGAGCCTGGAATCTTGTCAGATTTAAGGCCAGGGTTCTTTTTAAAAGCTCAAGTGAACATCTCCCTCACTGAATCCCTTCTTCAGGCTTACCCTGAGCTTACCGTTCACAGGCCCCATCAGCACAGATGTCTCTTCTAAACATGAGAAAGTACAGGAATCCTCTGCTGAAATGAAATGTTCTATTTTGAAGACCATTTAACCTCTTGCAAAAAAAAGTGCAACTTCCCTCTTGCCTTAAGTAAATCAAATAACTTGAACCTATAAAATCATCCACTGCATCTTAGCTATTTCATAATATTTTTTTGAGCCTGTGATGTTGTTTTGTATTTAGAATCATGGTGTTTTTGAAAAGAGCAATAAAAATACAAAAAAACTGTTGTGGCTCCAAAACTGAAAATAGCTTCTTAAAATAGTTCAATTAATCTGTGGGTTTTTTATCACACTAATCAGAAAAAGCTTGAAAAATTAAATCTATTTGGATTCAGTTTTTTTTCACAAATCACTTCAAAATACTGTGTATAAAACTCCCAAGCACAGTTGAGTTCAATTATGTGAAAGAAAAAGATCTGAGAAAATGTGAGTGATTTTCCTCATACCACCTCTGAACCAATGACGCTGAAATATGATTTATCATTTTTTCCTTAATTATGCTTTGTCTATTAAGGTTAGTGGCTTGTTACCTGACAGTTATTTAAGCTTTAATTCAGTTTTCTATCCTCATACACTTTTCCTTATAATAAATAGAAAAATTAATATAAATTTTTGGAGCTAAATTAATTTCAATAAAGTTACCCTAGGAAAAGACAATATATTTTTATATTCTTAACCAAAGTATGGATCCTTGCTGACAGTCAAGAATGACATATGACAGTCTAAGTTTCTCAAAACCTTCTCCAAAGTTACTAATTAAAATGATTGAATCTCAATTATTCTCTTTTAGTTTCAATATCCATCACAAAATAAGAATCAACTACAATGGACTACTGGCAGGTGATCATCTGACTTCACTCAAATGAATTTTAAGGTTAGCTCAGTATCCAACAAAGAAATTCATTTCACTTACCACTCAGCTGATTGAGAAAAGGCTGATTTTTACTCTAAACTCAAATTAGAAATCCTATCCTTATGTCTAGAGCAACATGAAAAGTCTGACTGTATTCCCATTGTTTCTCAATTGTTTTGTTCAGTAGTCAGTTATTAGTGGTCTTCCATATTCTATGAATTAATCCAGAGGATGAAGATGTGGAGATCATAGAAAGGGTCTCTCTCAGTTAGTATAGCTTTACCCCAAAGAACTTTCTACAATCGTGGAAATATATACACTATCTATTTCTATAGATGCACTATACAATATGGTGGCCACAAGCATGAAATGCATCAGATAATCTCATAAAGTCATTTTTTAACTGCTTGTAATTTAAATTTAAATTGCCAGCATGACAAGTGGCTACTGCATTGAGACAGTACAGGTTTGGTGAAATAGGGCCATACACTGTTAAATATAACAGATTCAAGAAAACAGATTGAAGTGCAGTAAATGAGAAACAAGGGTGTGGGCATGTTACAGAATTACTTTGAGGAAGTGATGCCTGAGCTGGATTTTGATATTGTAATTGTCCAGGGGATAAAGAGGAGAAAAAGTTCCAGAAAGAACATCGTAAAGATACACAGGCACAGAAGAACCCACTGAAAATAAAGAACTTTAAACAGAGTACCAGTTTGGGCACACAATCTAGGAGACACTGAATACAAACTCCCTTATTCTCATGGCCTTCCTAAAATTAGTTTTGAAGGAACTCTATATTTTGTTTTGAGTTCTAGAAAAGAAATGAGATTGTTTCTTTACTTATTTGAGTACTACACTTCAAACTATGTAACTTCAAAATATATATCCAAGTTGACATTCATTACAGAAATATGGCTCAACTGAAGTTTCCATTTAGTTAAAAGAATCCTACGATTCTTACCTTGATGGCTAATAGTCAAGCCTCTCCTCCCACATACTGATAAATGTGAATTTCTGAAATGAGATGTAGGATTTTATGTGCAAATTACATTTCATCTAGGTAATTTAAATCTGTAGCTTAGCTTTCCAAAATCTTTTCAAATATTTATTAAGTGAATTCTGCATTGGACAGAACTCTCCTACACAGCTTTGTGGTATTCATGTACTGGGAAATCTGAAAATCTTTCTTTGCCAGTGTTGAAGAACAGAATTCTAATTAGAACTGGAAGAGATAGATTCCTGTGATGAGTTCATTAGAGAAAGCCTATAAGTGAAGATTAAGGTTGGTCACAACAATTGAGTGATTCCTGGATTACCTTCATCAGGTACAAATTTGATCCACATTTTCCTTTTGTCCTCAATGACACACTGTGTATTTGTCTTTAATTGCAATCTTTGGTACAACAAATACATTTAAAATTTCTTAAATTCACAAATTCACATTTTTAACTGATAAATACAGACATAAAAATTACACAAGACAATTGCAATTCTCCTGAACCAAAATGGAAAACCCCAAGAGATTCATATAGCTTTTCCTCGGATATGCAATGATGATTAGTTAGTTGATAGTCATTCTCTTGAAAAACAATGTGACTAGAATGTAATTAGGCAAAGTAGCCCAATTATATAGAATAGAACACCTTAAGGTGCAGGTTTATAATAATGAGGATTTAACAGTGGTACATGATGCATGCATTACATGATTTCATGCCATTCAACACTGCTATGCAGGGAGTTAACAGTTCCCTCACATATGGGCTCCTGCATATCCCCCTTTCCCAACCAGCTTCCACTTGACATGGGAACAAATATGGAAACTCTTTTGGATACCATCATAGATAAAACTGAACATGAGTTAAAGCAGTATGAACAGATATTTTTCAGTAACAACTATTTCAACAGGGAAGAAAGTCAAGCATAAACTTACTGCCACTTCCTCAAAAAGCAAAGCAAAGGAAAACAAAATAAAACACAAGTGAGACTTTTTCAAGGCTGTGAGGTGCTAGAGAAAAGGCCCAGAAGAGCAAAGGAATTTCCATTAATCTAGCAAGATTATGGATACAAGCAACTGAAATCAAAATTACATCTTTCCTCTTTCTTTACCTTCATATTTTTAAAATGGTAGAAAATTTGAGAAAGATTTGCGAGAAACTATTCTTTCATTCACTTTTTTCCCAGCATGGTAGCTGGTAGTTAAATTGATATAGAAGTCAGGTCCACATTTCCTAGCTTTTACTGATCTTTTTAAATCTTGTCTTGATGACTGCTTAAGAAAGAGCCTGCCCATGTGCCACCAAGCACAAAGTGATTTTCAAGTGCATAGTCACTTTTTATGTGTAGGTTCACATTAGATGCCAAGCAACTAATAACTAACAACAACAGTATTTGTTTTCTTAGATCATAGATAGCTAATTAAATTCATGCTAATTTAGTTACTACTGAAATTTACCTTGGTTTGGTATGAAGCAGTTCAATGTATCAAAATGTTATCAGTCCCTTTAAGCTACAATTGAGAACCATGGTTGTTAAAGAAACACATGTCTCATGGGGAATTTTCCTTACTTGTTGTTGGTATGATTATTATTGAATAAATGACAAACTGTGAAAAAATATCCAAAAATATTTTGACGTCTCCCATTCTCAAAAAACAAAACAACCCAAATTGCTTATGAATGTCAAAAAATAATAAATAAAGCATCATGGTCAAGCTGGTATGTCAGATCTATTAAAAAGAGGCTGGGGCCTCCCAGCACAGAGATGGCTTCTGGGT
>NW_004624778.1:16624650-16637501 GCF_000247695.1 Heterocephalus glaber | reverse complement strand
TTTTTGCTACTGAGGATCGAACTCAGGACCTCATGCCTGCCAGGCAGGTGCTATGCTGCTGAGCTAAATCCCCAGCCCAGAGGTCACTTATTTAAGTATCCTACAACCTGCTCAAATCCTATCTACCTCCCAGACAATGGTTTAGCCAGTACCAGCTTTAGTACTTCCAGGGAATGAGGCAATTGCTTCTATTTCTACCCAAACTACTGGCAAATTCATAGTGAGCTGTTATCTGTCTTTAGTTTCAATACATTATATTTAATTTTGCTGTTAAAGGACAAACCATTGGTGAGGGACTTATTTATCCAGTTCTATATAGTATGTTTTGGGGTTGTTCAAAACCATATACAACACATGCTCTCCTTCTGTGGGATGGGAAAAGAAAGAAAGAAAACACGAAAGACAGACATGTCTCCACCACTCATCTGAGGAAGAGGAGGAGAGAGATTCAGGTCAGTCCCTTCACTTCTAGAATCTATATACCACAATAATGACACCTTAAAGTATCATTTTAAGGATCAAACTTGTGTATTGAATTGTTTAATAAATGGTCAGAGCTACCTATGTGAAAATGTTCATTTTCATAGCACCTGATACAGATTTTTATGGTAAAATATCCTATCATGGATCATAACAATTTATTTATTTAGTTGCTGTCTTTGGAAGGAATGGCAACATAGTGTCTTTATATTGAGCCCTTAGCTATACAGTTTCAGGCACACTGTAAGTATTCTGAAAAGGTCTATTGAATTAATCCAAATGAGCATTAATCTTGGATTGTCACTGATGGTGTTATAACTGAAATGTATATTATAGAAGCAGAAATTTAATTTAATTAAGAAGCAGAAATATTTTACTATAAAACGCAATAATGAGTTCATTTTATATGTGATTTATTTAAGCATCTTGCAGTACCGATCTTGAGGGTAAATGAAATAACATGACTGAATGTAAAATTTAGCGAGATTTCACAAAGAAGAGGGGGATGAAATAATATAGGAAAATAAACTTAACAAGCACTACTTCACACAGGAAAGTGTAGAAGCACAATTGACGAGCTAGGGCAATACTCAGGGTTTGGACTGGCAGAAGAAATCAACTCGAGAAAGAAAGAGACAGAGGAACAGCCATTCTCAACAGCATCTGTTGTTACTCATATTTTATTTATTGTCCTAAACATAAAAAGATGTGTTATGTACATGTATAAACTCCTCATGATGGATGTAATCATTATATATAGCAAACATGTTATAAAAATTTTTTAAAAGAAAATATTTTTCAAAATATCAAAGATATGGAAATATCTACTCTGTCTAAAAAAATTTGGTATTTTATAAAATACAACAGAAAAATTAAATAAGGTCCATACTTGAAAGGAATTTGCATAGACAAGTAATAGATAACAGTATAAATAAGAAACAGGAGATTAGGGCAGCTGTGAAGTACATAAGTATGTATCTAAATTGCTGATAAATGTCACAGGCTTTAGAATTGCAACAGAAAAAACAAAACTGCGGATTTAAGAAACTGAGAAAGATTTTTTGGATGAAATAGTTCTATAACTGAGTCACACATAGGTACTTTTTGAGAAGTAAATTTGACAAGGAGATTCTGTCTTCCCCACTTACTAGCAGCATAATCTGTATAATCTTAGGCAATTGACTTAACCTAAGCATCAATGTCTTCCTCATCAATGAGTATCAAAGTCTTACTGTAAGGATTTAATTGATTAGTATGTACCTCAGCCTTAGAATAGTACCTTGAAATGTGTAATAATTTTGGCTACTATATTATCTTGAAATAATTATTTTATTATTAATGAGGCATACTGTGGTGTGTTTCAAGTCATTTAATATGTATTTTCATAGGAACTCTTTCTCTTCTCTCTCTCTTTCTCTTTGTGTGTGTAGTATTAGGGATTGAATCCAGGGCTTTGCTAAATCCCAAAATATTTTTTTAAATTTTTGTTTTGAGGCAGGATATCACTAAGTCACTCAGTTGACCAAAATGGGCTCAAACTTGCAGTTCTCCTGCCTCAGGCACCCAGAATGATGGGATTACAGGCATGCACCACCATGCCCAGTTAGGAACTCTTTCTTGCACAAATTTAACACAATTAACCCATTCTTCCAATTACCCTCAAAATATGTACATAGATAGATAAGACAAAAATGAGATGCAGTTTTAAATGCTGGTGGGAGAAAAAGAAATGATATTTTTCAGGCCTGGTCATGTACAGCTGTAATCCAAGCACTCCAGGAATCTGAGGCAGAAGGACAGAAAGTCTCAGTTTAGTAACTTAAGGAAACCTTGAGTCAAAATAAATTTTTTAAAAAGGGCTGAGGCTATAGCTCAGTTAGAAGCCACTGGGTTCAATCCCTAGTATTACAAAAGAAAATGATGTTTTGATTAACAAAATCTCCTGTATCATTTTTCCAACTCTAGCACCAAAATACCATTTTGGATTCTGAATAAACTGCTAGTATTGTGCAAAGATTGCTGAACTAGGAGTTGAGGTTTGGGGGTCTAGTCTGGTCTCTAGCACTAAATCACTGTGAGATCTTGGATATATAAATTCACATCTAAGCATTAATTCTCTCACTTTAAAATGAGAGACTATAGTACTTTTTCCTTTTTATGCAAAAGACATATATTGTCGATCCAATGATGATTTAATATTCCAAAGAACTAAACATGAACAAAACATTTAAGCAATTTTTTTTCATATTTTCAGTGCTGTGTGGTTACAGATCAGTGGCAGCAAATCTTCGTCTCTAACTATAGGTGAGTGAGTAGAGGGCCTCATAGCCTGTGCCTCTGGTCCCTACATGGCTTGAGAAGCTGTTTTTATCACTCCAGGTTTTTTTTTTTTGGTACCAGGGATGGAACTCAGGACTTTGTGCTTGCCAGGCAGGCACTGCACCACTGAGCTACACCCCCGGCCCCAGACACTCCAGTTCTAGTGGCACTTATAGAAATAGTTCTGTCATCTGATATATTAATTTTTGCAGAATTTAAGCCATGTTATGAAAAACATTATCTTTTCTATTATTTAAAAAAAACTGACTTGTAGAGCATGGGAGAGGAGACAGTGTGTTGATGGTGGGAGTGCATGTATGTATTTGCAAAGTTAATGTCATGTATGTATGTACATATGTACTGGAGATCAAAGTCAGAGCTTTAGGCATGTTAGACAATTGCTCTACTATTAAGCTACATACCTGGGACATTTGTCTTTTTGAAGAAAACAGAGAGAACCAAGATAAAATGTCTTTACAATGCTCAGTGACTAACTGTTCCAAGATCACAGATGAGAAACAATCTCATACGATGCATTATAATAAAATTATCATCAAAACAGGAAAAGTAAAGCTGTTCAGATTAAGCATCTAAACTGAACATTCTCTCTTCACCTGTTCTAATTAAAGAATAGCATTTTTAAGGATCTAGAGTTATATTTTAAAAGATTTAAAATAGAAGAGATGTTTCCTTTTATGTATGTCTTTTTAAAAAGCCATTTGACAGCCAATATAATGACCTGGCAGGTAATAAAGGATACTCGCTTGAATTTTTTAAAAATTGTCATGTGAAAAAAACCCAGTAGTGGATCTCCATTTCAGAGTGAAGTTGAACGAATAGTAAATATTGCATTGCTTGCACCATGCACCTTGGCCTATTTGAGTACAATGCTTTTCAATAAAGGCTACTTGAATAACATGTATAAATACTATTGAAAATATCCTCATATATAATTCACATCTTTCTAAACTTTTCTATGTTTTATACACAAGAGTAAAAAATAAGCTAATAGAAATAATCATTTAAATGCAAAATGCTTGCTCATGCACAATGCATATTTCAAGTATTTTAAACCAAAGACTCTCAAATTTAAAACATACTACAACTGTAATAACAGAGAACTGAATATGCACCAAAACAAGGTACATGATTGAGGAGTTTTCATTTTTGAAACATATGTGACTTTTACTCACAGAATAGCTCCCTGATATGATTTTAGTTATATCTACAGAGAAGCAATCCTCTCAGAATAAAAAAATCTGTCAATCATCTGAAAACTTCAGTATAATATAGAGTCCTACAGTACATGAACTTTCTGTTTTAAATTCATTTAATAGTTATATAAATCTAAACGAACAATATTATTTTTTTTTCTTTTGTAGATCAACAATAATTTAAACCATTACATAATCATTGGATTTCTCCAGTTAGATAAGAGATTTTTGGTCAAAATTTGCTTTCAATATGCAGTGCTCAGATTCTAATTCTTTGCATACTTATTCTGTAATGCCCAAGGCACTTTAGAGTAGTTTGGGGATGAAGTATGAATAAGTAAAAGACTAAGCACAATATTTTTAAACCAATAAACACTAAAAAAACAAATTACCTAAATTCCTATGCTGACTTAAAAGGTTGTAAATATTGGCATGTTTACTAGTTTAATAGCTTGAGCTTCTTGCTGGACAATATTGATAAGAAGCAAAAATTATTACATTAGTAGAAAGAAGTATTTTAAATAATAAGTATATGAAATGCATTTGTTCAGGCAGTTTGAAAATACTGTTTATGTTGTGTTAGTCGAAGAATGTAACAAATCAATCAGGGAATTTGGGAGCAACATTGAGAATAGCAGAAAAAAAACAGCTGATAAGGAATGTCTGGTTTTTCAGTGTTGTGATTCTAAAATGTGGTGAGTCACATGTGCGGAATCAGCCATTTGGGCTCCACAGCCCATTTCCTCAGCTTTGCATCTCATTCCACTTTAACAATTTTATAATGAAAAAAAAAACTGTATGGAAATTAGTTAGACTAATCAAGGACCAAAAAATAAATTCTACCTTGGGGGATATTGGAGGCATAGTTGGGAAGCAGTGGTGTGGTCAACAAGTACAGTAACAAGGTAATGTTCTTAGGTTATAAAGCAATTTGATATTCCTATATCTGCAAGCTATAAAATGTATTGGAAACTCTACAATGTTCAGCCTTTGGCTTCGTCTCTTCTTTTTGGTACCCATCGTGCAAGAACAGATGCAGAACAGAGAACCAAAGGGAGCTCCTTGTCCCACTGGAAACCTTGATTGTTTTCACTAAGTATTAGACAGAGTGTACTTATAGAGAGAAGGGAGTGAAGAGTACTTGAGTTTTGTTTTCACCTTGAAATAATTGCTTCTGGTATAAAATATCAAATTGAAGTTTTCTTTTGTCCCCTTTCAAAAACTGTACAGGAAGTTTAAGAACAATATCAAAATGTAGTAAGTTCATAAGAGCTCTGCAAAAAGACTGTGGTAAGGGGATGGCTAGATCTTAATGCAGCAACTTTCTTGGGACAGATGTTTGGAAGAGAGATAATAGGTAAGAAGATAGGGATGTTTTAAACTAAGCAGGTAAAACTATGACTTAAATCGTTTATGAAACAAAGCCTCTAAGAAGGTGGGAGCTATTGTTTAGGATACAGACCCAAAGAGGCAGCATAAACAGAAAGTGAGCAGGAAATGTGTAAGTCTAAGGAATACCGATGCCAGCCAATACTTGCCTGGTACTGACTGAGTGGCCATTACCAATAAGAGTCCCTCTAATTTCTAAAATTATAATAAAGAAACATGATTTGCTTAGATAGGCTAAGTTTTAAGCTATTCTCACTTTCCAACATATGCACCTGCTAACTCTTGAAGTACACTATCATGGATCCACCAAGTTTCCCAATGCATTTGGTTAGCCTTCCTTTACAGTGGAGTAACCTTTGGAGATAAAAAGTCTGAAACCAGGCATGGTGGTGCTGTGGGAGGCTGAGGCGGAGGACTTCAAGTTCAAACCCAGCCTGGGAAACTTAGTGACTTAAGAGAGACACTGTATCAAAATAAAAACTAATAAAGGCGTTCCCTTGATGTGTGTGGGGTGGCCCACGCCAGTGTGAGCCTGAGGTGGCGCAAGCTTCTGGGAGCTCCGGGGTGAGGAGGGCAGGGCCGAGTGGCCCCAGGGCTGAACATCGCGGGGCGGGCAGGGTGGCAGGGCTGCGTCCACAGTACCACCTGTGGCAGGACGAGGGTTCTGGTAAAAGAAAAGATGTTTTCCCAATTAAGCGCAGTTGCCACTCCTTGTACCTTGGCATGCCAACATTTGCACACGAAAGAAAAAGGAAAGCTACTCCTGTTGAATCCAAGAACAAACAAGGGAATGGCTTTTACATTACAGGAAGGATAGATGCTTGGTCTTCAAGGACTTTTGCCTCCTAAAATAGAGACACAAGACATTCAAGCCTTACGATTTCATAAAAACTTGAAAAAAATGACCAGCCCTTTGGAAAAATACATCTATATCGTGGGAATACAAGAAAGAAATGAGAAACTGTTTTATAGAATACTACAAGATGATATTGAAAGCCTAATGCCAATTGTATACACACCGACAGTTGGTCTCGCTTGTTCCCAGTATGGACACATCTTTAGAAGACCTAAGGGATTATTTATTTCAGTCTCAGACAGAGGTCATGTTAGATTAATTGTGGATAACTGGCCAGAAAATTCTGGGTCTTGGAGATTTGGATGTCTATGGAATGGGAATCCCAGTAGGAAAACTTTGGGTTTTTTTTTTTTGAAAACTTTGTTTATATACAGCTTGTGCAGGAATAGGGCCTGATAGATGCTTGCCTGTCTGTATTGATGTTGGAACTGACAATCAGGCACTCTTAAAAGATCCATTTTACATGGGCTTGTATCAGAAAAGAGATCGCTCACAACTTTATGATGACCTGATTGATGAGTTTATGAAAGCAATTACTGACAGATATGGACGGAACACACTTATTCAGTTTGAAGACTTTGGAAATCATAATGCATTCAGGTTCTTGAGAAAATATAGAGAAAAATATTGTACCTTCAATGATGGCATTCAAGGGACAGCTGCAGTAGCTCTATCAGGTCTTCCTGTAGCCCAAAAAGTTATTAGTAAACCAATCTCAGACCACAAAATCTTGTTTCTTGGAGCAGGAGAGGCTGCCCTTGGAATTGCAAATCTTATAGTTATGTCTATGGTAGAAAATGGCCTCTCAGAAGAGGCACAAAAGAAAATCTGGATGTTTGACAAGTATGGTTTATTACTTAAGGGTCGGGATGCTAAAATAGATAGTCATCAGGAACCATTTGTACACTCGGCACCAGAGAGCATGCTTAATACTTTTGAAGATGCAGTAAATATACTTAAACCTTCAGCTATAATTGGAGTTGCAGGTGCTGGCTGGCTTTTTACTCCTGAGATAAATCAAATCCATGGCCAGTATCAATGAAAGGCCTGCAATATTTGTATTAAGTAATCCAACAGCAAAGGCTGAGTGCACGCCTGAAGAAGCATACACACTTACAGAGGGAAGGTGTTTGTTTGCCAGTGGCAGTCCATTTGGGCCAGTGAAACTCCAAGATGGGAGAGTCTTCACACCAGGTCAAGGAAAAAATGTATATATTTTTCCAGGTGTGGCTTTAGCTGTTATTCTCTGTCACACCTGACATATCAGTGACAATGTTTTCCTGGAAGCTGCAAAGGCACTGACAAGTCAACTGACAAATGAAGAGTTAGCCCAAGGGAGACTTTACCCACCACTTGCTAATATTCAGGAAGTTTCTATTAACATTGTTATTAAAGTTACAGAATACTTATATGCTAATAAAATGGCTTTCCGATACCCAGAACCTGAGGACAAGGCCAAATATGTTAAAGAAAGAATATGGTGAAGTGAATATGATTCCTTGCTGCCAGATATGTATGAATGGCCAGAATCTGCATCAAGACCTTCTCCAATAACAGAGTAGAAGCATCACACTGCGAAATTCTTTCCATACATTAAGGAACCTCTTTTTTTTTTTTTTAAGAAAGCAATTCTTCCCAATTTTTCCATGAATCTACATGTCTGCTGGGGGTAGATGTGTTGACTCTCTTGTTAAGGTCCACAGTACCCTATCATCAAGTAACCATAGATAGTACTTCAGTCCTAGTTTGTAGCCCTTTACTACACCCAAGAGATGTAAAAAATAACTTTTGTGGATGCCTTCACTCACTTTTGTTCATACTTGCCAAGGTATTTATTATTTGCTGTTACAGATGATAATCTTCTCTCACTGAAATTTATTTCTATGGATTTTAAGTAGAACCAAATTTTAACTAAACTCCAAAGAAAAATTATCAGTATTTAAAACTTTTTTAAAAATACCTGCTTCATTTTATCTTAATGCTTTGAAATTCCTTTATAGTAAACAGGAAAATTTTTTCCATTTTGGAACTAAATCAAGGTTTAACTATAACATTATGAGAGAATAATGGAAATTGTAGTACTGCTGCCTTTAGAGAAGTAAAACAGCCATTTGCAACAGTATAAAAATCAAATAAGTTATGTTTTACTTCTGAATAAGCTGTATTTAATTATAGAGTATACTTTTATTCCAATAGTTATGCTTTGTACTACTTGGTATAATTTTTGGACTCCCTTATGATAGATTCCTTTGAATATTGTTAGTACTAATGACAACTCTTTTTGTATTGAAGATGGATTTAATACTTTTCAGAGTTAAATGGGAAGGAATAAGTGTTCTGAGCAGGAAATGCCATTTTTAATCCTGTAAAATGGGTAATAACTGGCTAAAGAGACCAGTTATTGTGTAGTACATACTGAAGATTTTAGGGGAAAATTCGAAAACAACTTAAGAAATAGTATGACTGTAGTATCTACTCATCACGGATGCTTTGAATTCAGTACTGTGGATTCAACCCAGAGGTATTCTACCCTGAGCTACATCTTTAGCCCTTTATTTTTTATTTTGAGACAGGCTCTTGCTAAGTTGTGATCCTCCTAATTAGTTGGGATTACATGTGTGCTACTACACCCCGCAAGAGGATAAAACTTCTAAATTCTCCTTCTAGAATAGTAACAACAATAAAAAATTATTCATAAGTATATATCAGTTTACACATTATTTAATATTTCTCTGTAAGAAAAAGGGGCTTTTTGTTTTTCATCTTCTCTTCTGTCTATTGAGATTAATTCATAATAAATTTTGAATATAACTTATTTTAAGAATGGTTAGTGTATACCATGGGAGGAAAAAAGTTTGAAATGGCCTTGCCATTTGGAATATTGAAAAACAGAGTTAATCCATTTAAAAGATAAGTAAAATCAAGTCTGTCTCAAAAAACAAGGAATTAGGTCTCAATTTGATTATTTTAATTAAAGATGAAAGGTTTGTGTTTTTCATGTTGTTTTTGTGAAAATAAAATCACCCCTAACAATAAAAAATATAATAATAATAAAGGCCTGGTGATGTAGCTCAGTGTGAAGGACCTGGGTTCAATACCCAGTACCACCAAAAAATAAAAGTTTTGCATAATGACAGGCTTACATTAGTTGACGTTTTCTTTCTTTCATAAATATGGATGAACTATAATGTTCACCAAACATGTTTAGAAAACTAATAACAATCCAACAGAGCAAAGGTGGTTCTAAAGAAAATAATTAAGACAATGGAAGGAACAGTAGCATTATAAAACCAGAACAGAGTGCTAAGAAATCTGAGAAGCAAAGCCTTCTGAGGTTTAAAAATTAGTAGGAAACTAGGAAAAATTTTGAGGAAGCTGAGGAATCTCATTTGAAGAATCTGAGGAATCTTATTTTGGGGTTGGAAAAAAGATAAATGAATGGAAACTATAACAAATAGATTAAACTTATAGAGAACTAGCCCAGGGCCCCAATATCCATCTAATGAGAATTTTAAGAAGACATAGAACATAAAAAGGCTGAGTAAATACAGTTTTTTAAAAACCTGAAACTGAAAACAAATGATAAACACACTTCAAAATACAGTAGTTATGTGTTTAAATGGTCAGCAGGACCCATGCCCATGCCTTTCATAACTCTATGAAACTTCATATCCCCAAAGACTCATAGAATACTCTAAAAGCTCCCCAAAGCAAAAAGCTATATATCTACAAGAGAGGAGGATTAAATGGCATTATATTTTTAATCAGCATTTCTGAAATTAATAAGACAATAGGCATTTTTTTTTAATTTTGTGGGAA
This sequence comes from Heterocephalus glaber, assembly GCF_000247695.1. Next base: position 16,627,424 of record NW_004624778.1, on the reverse strand, counting down.
AATAATTTTAAACTTCAAAATTTTTTTAGTAATGCTAGTAAATAAGTATGGTGATAAAATAATGACAGTCAATGTTTACAAAATCTCAAACATTTTACTTTACAAATTCCATTTGAAATATTCCTTATGGATGTCAAAAAAGACAAAACTCAAAAAGAAATGTGGAACATGGAAGAGGCAGACAGAGGTCACAACAGAAGCATAAATAAATAAGAATAGACTATGAGCAAGAGGAGAAAAAATATCCTGAAATGACAGTTCCAGAACACAACTTAAAAAATCATCAACAAAAATTAAAACAATGATCTAAACCAAAGGAAAAATAGTGTCTTTCAGAGAAATGTCTTTTCAACTTTAATAATAGTACATCCATGATTAAGTAACAGGTAATCTTAGTGATAAGGTAAAAGAATGATATTCTTTTTTAAAGACTATCATTTCAAAGTTCAAGTAAAAAATAGTCACAGTCAAACTATAAATCAAATTAAGATAAGTTTTGGGAGCTAAAATGGAGATTCCATTTGATCTCCATGGCTTGGGAGAGGCACACGCTTCAGGACAAAGAGTTTCACAATGCCCTTCTTGTAGTGTGATTACAATACATGGTTCTGTAAGGAATGACTGGATAATCATACAATAGTAATGTGTTGTTTGCTGATTTATTGATTTTCAATTTTACAATTATCTATAATTATGCCTGGCAAAGAGCATTGGCAAATATAAAAGTGCATGTAATTGACAGAAGGTACAAAGTTGATAGAGTTTCAAGCAAAGGGGTAAATATGCTTCATTACAGTAGTTTCCTAGAAACCATCTTTGATACTAATACAATAATTTTTAAAAGTCTTTGTTATATTATGCCTTTTATGTATATCATTTTTCTTTAATGAGAATTGAATTCTCAACTTGACTGTCTATGAATGAACCAATGTACAATGAATAGGAACTAAGTATTTTTCTGAAAGCAATTACAAACATAGCTAAATCCTCATCTTTGAAAACCTGACCTTCCCTATGGTCACTGAAATTTTCCCACTAGTCACAAGACAAAAACTTTTTTTCAGAAAATGCCATTTCTATTAAATTCATATTCTATTTCTACAAAACTGTAAAGCAACCGCTCAAATTATTGTATTTAACAGATAGATTGTATTTTTTTAGTAATTTGTTATTCCCTATACTTTAATTTTCTAAGGAGTTCATTGAGACATGTTTACTATTATAGATAGTTGAGATGACATGTTTATATTATAGACACCACCATACACACTTGCCCACACAAATAAATGCCTGTTTGAATATTTGCATATTTTTCCACAGTGTGAAACTATTTCAAAGCAAGGCTTTTTTGAAATGGTAAACATTTTGACTGGAAAAATTGTTTTTGCTCTGCGAGCCTAACTCATCTCACTGCCATATGAAAAAATCAAGTGCAGAAGGCAGTGAAAAACGACTAGTCATTTCTTTTCTCCCAACTGATACATATCTTATTTATTCTTTCTTGTAATGTGTGAATGCTGCACCATGCCCTATTTTGTCTTCTGCCTCAATTAAAATGTAAATTTCTGCAGACCATCTCTATAATTCCAAACTGCTCTAGGCAGGGGAATTTAAACTGCTTTTAATAAAACCAACTACAGATGCTGAAATAAGATTTCTTCCCAAGTCTTTGAAATCTATATATGTAGTAGTGTTCTGGGTCTTCTGTAGTTATGTCTTGGCTATAAACACTCAGATAAAAGGAAAGGAAGGTGATTGGTATCCTTGAGCATCACCACACATGCAAACTAAGAGTGAGGGGACTGACCCATCTCCTCTCTTAGACAATTTATAACAACCAATCCTTTTTCTCTTACACAAGATAAATGTTGGTCATATTTAGAATTTATAGCCTCAAAATGCCACTATTCATTTTTCAAGATAGGATAAGAATATGAGAGGTAGATTTAAAATTGAAGTCAAGTTTGTAAAAATGACTTTTGGATTTTTATTTCACCTAGTTGGTCTTCAATTTATCCATTTCACTGTATGACCCTGTAAAGTATTCCGCTCCCTCCTTCTTTGCTCCTTTTTCTGGTTAACTCCTAGTGTTCTCTCAAATCTTAAGTCCAGTGACTCTTCCAGGAGCATAACCTGGGACACTTAGAGGGTTAAATTGCTCTCCGTTTTTCCCTTTGCCAGCATTTCCTGGTTGCTCTCACACTGTTCTACTGATTTTTCTTTATTAGAATTAACATTTAATTATCTTTCACATCACATGAAGGACACTTCACACAGTGAAAGGAAGAACTAAGTAGACAGGAAAGGGGAAAACATGGAAACCAGGACTTTCCTAGGAAAATCAATCCACTAGTCAAATGGACATCTTCCCATTATTGTTGGATAATACAATGTAGAAGCAAATAGTAAAAGAGAACAATTAAGAAGCCATATCAACTGCATTGTTTACATTTGTGGTTCTCTGAGTGTGCTAGTCTCCAACCAGGCTGTAGCCAGTGTTGATCTTATCACTAAAAAGGCAAAGGATTTCTCTTCTCACATTGCAAATGTGTAACATTTAACAGTATAATCTTTTGTTCTCAAAGACAGTGGTTCTCTACTGGGAAGTGAATTTTGTTCCCCAGGGGATATCTGTCAATGTCTGGTCACATTTTGGGAGGATAAGATAAGTTCTATTGGCATCTACTGGGTAGAAGCCCAAGATGTTTTGGGTTTTTTTCCCCATTAACTTTATTGGTACATTTTAGGTATAAAATACAGTTACATTCATCATT
>NW_004624778.1:16599769-16621750 GCF_000247695.1 Heterocephalus glaber | reverse complement strand
TACACCATGAGCAAAATCTTTGCTGTTATCTGAGTAATTATTTCTGATTTCATTTTTCCCAGATCCTCTTTTGTTGCCAGTTCAGAGAGCCCAGGTGGTTGAGTATCAGATTTTTCCATCTTGTTTCCCTTTGGGGTTGCTGTAGGTGATCTAGAACTCTATTTTTCAGGCTTGTTTATGTGTTTTCTCATTTCCACGAGGGGGGGGTGCTTCTGGGTCTCACACAGGTCACCTTCTCTGCCCTAGGAGCTTGAGAAGGAGGTGGGGGGAGCTTCCTTCCAGGTGCTGGGACTGGCTCACCTTCTGTGCCCTAGGAGCCTGGGATGGCAGTGGGGAAGCTTCCTTCAGGGTGCTGGGACTGGCTGAGCTTCTCTGCCCTAGAAGCCTGGGATGGAGGCAGGGAGCTTCCTTCTGCGTGCTGGGACTGGCTGACCTTCTGTGCCCTAGGAGCCTAGGAGCCTGGGATGGAGGCAGAGAGATTCCTTCTGGGTGCTGGGACTGGCTCAGCTTCTCTGCCCTAGGAGCCTGGGATGGAGGCGGGGAGCTTCCTTCAGGGTGCTGGGCACCCAAGATGTTTTTAAACATACTCTAATACCCAGGGCATCCTGCTACAGCGAAGAATATTCAGGTTCAAATGTTAATAGTGGCAATGCTGAGAAACAGTGGTCTATGCAATTGATATGGTGAACAGGAAAGAAGGACCAAAAGCAGAGACAGAGAAACCATGCAGTCTTTAGATTTACAGGGTGGCACATGCAGTCCTGATGGCAGAAGTATTCCTTAGATGAGGAATAGTTAGTTTCACAACCATTTTCAATTTCTCATCTCATGCTCTATTCTCTTTGTTATTGAAGAAATGGCTATAAGTAAAAGATAACTCTTTGTCTACCTTCCACTTCTAAGTCCTTTACTGTAGGAAACAAGAACCAGGGACTACGCTGGATTAAATTTTCAAATTCCTTCCTTCTTAAATCTCCCACCACCACTAAGTAATCATATAGAAGCCCTACCTTCTTCATTTCAGCCTGCTCAGATGCCCTACCACTAAGTCCATGGTCTATAGCCATCAGCCTTCCAGATGCTATGTTAGTAAGCTGTTTATATGAACACCTGACTGAGCTGCATTGCTCTAATTTTTGTTCTCCACATAAGATTTCCCACCTACTTTTAATGTTTCCTGCCTGGAATGCCTTCCTGTCTTTATTTTGTCAAACCCAAAACTATGATTCTTCCAAGATTCTACTTAAACTTGCCTTTCCCCAACTCTTCTCTCCTTTATAGTGCCATATCCATTTATTTATGCTTATTTCTTTGCTCATTCATTTGTACTGATTATTGTCTTTTGCTTTGCATTATCCTAGTCATCCCAAAAAAGCAAATACTTAATAATATTAATTTATGTTTTTAGAATATCACCTTCAATGTCAGGTGTGATGGTGCACACCTGTAATCCCAGTCATCTTCACTGTACCTATGCATAGTGAACTATCCATAAGGATTAGAAGAAATATTACTGACTGTTTAGAACATTAATTGTGCCATTCCCATTCAACTGGTACTCGATAAATATATATTGTTGGTGGTAAAACTTACAGAGCTGTACCTGTTAATAAATAAACTTCTAATGAGAGGAGCTTTCAAAAGAGACCTTCCTTTTCTAGTCTGAATAGATGAAAAATGGAAACCAACTTGGAAATCCCTCAAGGAAATAGTTTCAGAAGATATGAATTGCTGTTTTCATTATAGTTTAGGCCCTAACAAAATTGGGAAACTTGGAGACAGAATTCAGAGTCTAAATTAAATATAAGGCTCACCGAAAGTTGGCAAGTTAACATATATTGAGAAAGAAAGAAATTGTTGAAAAGTTTCAAGTGTTGGTTAAATAGTGCTTTGAGTAGTGCTTTTCACACTGAGTATACAGGCAGCAAGTTCTAGGTCCACAAGTTTTATTTATTTCTATTTTTTTTTTACTTTTCTGGTTCCTTTTTCTTAGCTTTTACTGTAATGGAAATCTGAAATGGGTTTTAAAGTATTAAGATACATTTTAAATTTTTCAGTGGTTATTTGTACTTAAAAGGTATTTTTGTGGAATAAAATTTGAGTTTCTTGGATAGCATTTCTCAAAATTGAAAGCATAAGCTAATGAGGGCTTGACAATTGTTTTTTCTTTAAGAGGTCTGTGTAGACCCAAAGTTTGGAAAATACTCTGATAATATATCTTCATAGGCATGATGGATTTACTTAATGAAAAATAATACAAATATATTTGAACTCCAAAATAACTGGATGGCTTGTGAATTATTGATGGAAAAATCAGATTTGCCAAACTTTCTTCAACTGATGCTCCCTGGTATTGCCGACTCATTCTTCTTGACCACTTTATGATTTAACTATTTCATGACATAAATGAGGTGCTTTTCTTCATCAATTCATTTTTTTTTTTAGTTAAAAGAAGTTTAACCACCAACTGATTTACTTATTAACAAGGCATACATTCATTCATCTAAGAAAATGGTTGCATTTATAATTTTTAATACTCATTTTACTTTACAATGGTTTTTGTAATTTTGATTTTCCAATCATAATTTTTGATGACATTTTTATGATGACATCATTTTGATGACATTATTCTAATAAGAATAAAATTAGCAGTGAATTGGATTATAATCCCTTTTTCTAGACTTCTTCAACTTGTTGGAGAGATATAAATCTTAATACTCACTTAAAGTGAACCAACAAGAGGCCAGACAATACAAAGAAAGGAAAGGAAGGGAATCTTTAGACTTGGTTACTGTATCTAGTTATTTGACCCCAGAAATTCCAGAGTTCAGTAAGATTTATGAATCTTACAGTAGAGCTGAGCTGAAATAAGTACTCCTTCTAAGAAAGACAACTAGCTGAACCAAATCTTAAAAAAAAAAAAATGTGCAGTGCTCTGCATACACCCTGTCATCTTCCTGCTCCACACATCTGGAGCCCGGGACGACTTCCCAGAGGAAGCAGTTGGGTAACAGCTCAGCTTTTATTGAATTCCCTAATAAAGAATGCACGTCTTTTGTGACTTACAGAAGCATCAAGCATTGCTGTCCTCCCAACCTCTCTTGAAAGACAGACAGTTGGAGGTGGTCGGGAGCAGATAATTCAACTAAACACAGTGAACGTGAGAGCTGCACCTCTGTCTCGGGAGGCCTACTTTCAGGAGAGCTCACTGCCTCTCTCCTTGGCAAGTCAGACTGACAGTGACCAGTGACTGGGCTGCATGTGGAAAGTTAGAGTTCTTTGCAAGTGTCATGCACGGTAAGTGTGAGGGGGAGAAAATCTGCACCTGGGATCTCATTTGAAGGCATCTTTCCTCCCCAGTTCCTTCAACTTCAGCTTGAAGTATTCTGCATTCAGTTCACACCCTTCTCACAGACAGGCTCATCACTGCCAATCTGACTGGATGTGCTCCCTAGTGGGGCACTTCTAATTCTGGACACTGAGAAGTAGCAGAAGCAGCACATCACTGTCAGACTCCTCACGGATAACTCCAGACACCAGCTATGTAAAAGCCTGTCCTTTGTCAGTCTTTGATTGAGAAGTGTTCTTGCTTAGGACTGGCCTTCCCCCTTACTAGGAGGAGGAAATCTTAACCAAATTCAATACAGAAAGCCTGAAGAAAGTACTGAAGGAGAAAGATGGCCCTACACTGAGTGGGTGAGGTAGCAATGTTAAGGTCTGTTGACAAAAGAGGAGCCCCATCATGTGGACAATGGAAGGCCTACACACTTCCTGGGAAAGCTCTGCACTTCTTACTTCATGGAGAGGAACAAAGTGGCAAATATTCTTTCATAACTTTCTGTCCTTTAAATGCTCCTATTATCCTTTCTTCCTTTCTCCCAGGAAAAAGTAGAGAATACTGATTCTTACCTTTATATTCTGACTCCCCTTCTTCCTTCACTTTCATGGGAAACCGCATTAATGACCTATTTTATGTATCTTCATCTTTGGCCTTTCTCTTGACTATTTCTTTCCAGAATTAAAGGGCATTCCATATCTTCTATCTCCAAATATAATCATACTTTTATCCTGTGTCACCTTCAGGTTACCTCCTTTTCCTGTGCCATTTTGTCACACACACAAGGCATTTCAAAGAGTGCATTACCTTATTATTTTTTCTACCTTCCAGATGGCGATACCCAGAATTTACTGAAAGCTGCCCAAACCATGGTGGCTGCTAAGTCTCTGAGTATAATACATACTCTGCAGTCCTCATTCTTCATCCTTCTGGAACTTAGCGTCATTAAAGTTTGGCTACTAAAACCATATCCTCCAGAATCACACCCTCACCACACCATTCCATAGCTGTGGACCGTGGCAAGGCACTTTGGTTTTTTCACCTGTAAAATGAAGTTATAATAGTAGCTACTTCCCAGAGTTATTTCGTGAATTAAGTGATTTAATGCACATAAAGCAATTAGAAAAATGCCTGGTACTCAATATATGTTGCAGTTATTAATCATCCTCCATGTAAAATTTGACACAGCTGACCACCTCTTCCTCACTGAAATTATCTTCCTGCTGACTCTCCTGGATATCACTTTGTCCAAGGTGCTGTTTCCTTCTCTCTGTGCTTAGTATTTCTTCCTTTTCTCTACTTCCCTTAAACTAAGGTTCTACCCATTCCTTCCTCATAAAAACCACACGTCTTCTGGGAGCAATTTTATCCACCTTTCTTTTTTCAAATGCATTTGTAATGTCTCACAATGTTTTCTGTAGTTCAAACTTCATTCCTTAAGATTGGACTACACCATACACTGGATAACACTCTGCAAATGTCCTACAAACTCAGCATGTTTTAAGGTCATTACCCAACAATGCCAGTCCTATCTTCTTTCTTAATCAGTGGTTTTGCGAAACCATCTATTTGCCAAAAATGAAATCGGTGATTCCTTTATTTGCCATAAATTCCACCCATTAATTCAAAATCCTCTTGATACTCATATTCCATTTTCTTTTTCTCATCCACTACTGCATTTTGGTCATCATTCTGACTGAGAAATGGACTGACAATTTGTTAGTTGCATTTGGTTTTCCCCTCTCTTATCCCTTCTCCAGAATCTTTTTCTTCTGATCTTCCTAAAACAGAAACTTTTAGGCCTTCCCACTTAATGCTTTTTAAGAAAATGGCAAATTATCACCTTCAAGATAAACTCTGAAGCACTTACCATGTTACAAGGTTCTCCCTTACTATCCAGTTTAATGTCATATTCCACATCTCTCACATTTTTGGCTAGATTTAAACTATAGTCATATCTTGGTACTCAACTGCTTTGAAACTAGTTTAATTTGGAATTCAACATACTTTGAGGCAAAAAATTTTGTCCCAGTAGTGGTGGTTTCTTACTTGACACACAAGGTACAACTTGTTGGTGTCTATTGCCCCATGACTTGCTACCCTTTCCAGTCAAAACAATTTGTTTGTAGGTGTTTTGGGTACTTATCATACCTCCTGTGACCAATTAGTGATGAGTACAAAAAAATAATTTGATATTCACACAAATTGATTCAGTCTCTCTCATTTTCATTCAAATCAGAGGGCAAAGGAGATTATCTTAAATTATAGCCAAGCAGAGGTTTGTTCTTAGGCTATTAATGGATAGTCCTGTAATACACTCATGCTGAAGAACATGAATAACTTTTTTTAATTTTTTCTAAATCATAACGTCAGCTTGGGAATCCATAGAGACATGAGACTTGAGATCAGTGAAGAGGCTTGGAGATCATCTAGTTTGGGTGTTTCAAATCTGGCTATAAATTCAGATCACCCAAAGGTGTTTTAAAATGAACCAAAGGAGGGCTGGAGATTTAGCTCAGTGGCACCACGCCTGCCTCTTAAGTGCAAAGTCCTGAGTTCAATCCCCATTGCCAACAAAACAAAACAAAACAAAAATGTACCAAAGAACAAGACCTGTAAAGATTTAAAAAATCAGCATCCCTGGGTATATTTTTAAAGTTCTTCAGGTGATTAAAATGGATAGACAAGGTTGGGAACCACTGATGTAGCTTAACCCATGGTTTTATAGATGATCATGTTATAAGACTTTTGATTTCATTTTCCTCTCTATTTTTCCCTAACAAAAAAATGACTGAGATTAATAATGAATGCCAAACCAGAGATACAAAGAGTAACCCAAGGGAACCCACACAAAAGTTTATTCTGCTGCAGAATGGTAGACATTCATTTTATCATCCTGACTACAACATTTTGAGCTTTTTGAAGGAAGAAACTTCACTCTTCATTGTCATAGCAATGCCTAGAAGAGTGATTGACACAGAGTAGTTTATTAAAAATTTATTAGAATGAATTAATGAATAAAAATTTATTAGACCTTAAGAGAACATCCCAAAATATGAAGCATTGCAACTTATTTCACAAGTTGAAGAATTATGAACTCTGAGCATACAGATGCAGAAATAAGTTCTGTGTGTTTACATTTTCCAAGGGAGTAGAAACAGATGGAGACTATTATTCTTTTCCTTTGAAAAGTTGGGCACCAAGATAAAATTAGGAGGAAAAATCCCATTGGGTTTATGTTTTGTTTTTCAGCTGGAGTAATATTAGAAAAGAAAAATATAAAATATTTTCAGTTGCTAAATTAAGATCTTTGTTGTAGGGAAGTTTATGTTTGGAAATAATTTTAAAGAGCTGTTTTAAGAATTCTACCCCCTCAAAAAAAAGTTTAACTATTGAACCCCTGAAGCTTTATGTTGACTATTTAGAGACAAGGGCTTTAAGGTGGTAATTAAGGTTAAGTGAGACCATATATGTGGGATCCTAATCCAATAAGACTTGAGTCCTTTTAAAAAGAGGAAGAGAAACCAAGGATCTCTCTCCATCATGTGAGGACACAGTGAGAAGGAGGCTTCCTGTAGTCAGGAAGAGTCCTTGCTGGAAACCAATCCTGCAGGCACCTTGATCTCAGACCTTCAGCCTCCAAAACTATGACAAAATAAATGCTGTTGCTTCACACACTTAGTCTGTGATATTCTGTTAAAGTAGCTAAGGAATATCAATATAAAAATGGACTTTTTTTTCTGTAGCATCACCAAAAATGACTTGAAGGAAACAGAGAATTTGAAAGAAGTAACTATGACTTCCTTTTCATTTCTGTAGAGATGATTCAGGGGTAGAACATGAGATGGGGCAGAAATATGATAAATGCAGTTCTTTGGAAGTACCACTTTTCATGGATTCATGGTATACATGCGGAGATTTTTATATGTGACATAACTCACAGCAATATATAATGTAACACAAAATTACTACAAGTCAATTTTACTTTTTAAAAGTTAACATTATAGACCTCATGGAATACTGTAATTTCTTCCCAACAGCTTTTGGTTTTCCACTGAAGCCATCACTTCTGCTACTTTTTATTCAAAAATGAAAACTGAAGAATAAAATTTGGCAGCCTATGTTGCAAGTAGAAAATGACAAGTGAACATATTGGATCATTTGGATTCTTCTTACAAATGTGGACCCAGATAAAATCGTTAGTGTTTATTGTCATATATTTGCATTATATTGTATAGGCCACCCTATGGCTTTTCAAACAAAATTACCATTCCTATTCTTATAAATTCATTTTACCAGCACTTTTGTTTTGATTTGCTGCAAGTCCTCTGGCACTTATTAACGTTCAGAATTGTTCAGGGCAACCTCATGCAAATGTAGCTCCTTCAGCCAACAAAATCCACATTTTCTGTTTGACAATCAACATTTCATTAATAGCTTGTTAAAGCAGGAAGGGATCTTAATGAGGACCTGTTCACCTCCTCTCTCTCACCCAGCAATATTTGCAACATATAAAAGTTCCTGATGTCTTGAAATTCATGACATTATGCTACCTACATGAGCAATATTAGAGGATATTTCCTTTACTTCAACCTTAGCACACAGCCAGATTCCACTAAACAATCTTCAGACTAGAGTCTCAACTTGCAGAAAAATGTGCATTAGGCTTGTGCTTAATTGAATATATCTTTTAATCTGAAATTCTTACATCATAAAAATTAGAATAAATTCATTGTTATATACATGTATAAAAGGCCCTTTAGTGTGTAGAATATTTTTACTTAAAATAATAAATAATGTATAAACGTGTTAATGCACTAAATATAACTTTTATCTACTTTATCTACCTATGATTATAGGCCAGCTCATATTCACATATAATCCAGTATATGAGTGGCCAAAACTAAACCCAGAGAAGATATTCCATGAGTCTTCTTTGCTTCACTGAATGAGTTCTGCAAAACACTTGGATTTATCACTTTTATAAAAATGAAAGAAAAACAAGCCTCAATTGAAAATATTCTTAAAAAACAAAAATAGTTTCCTGAACGTCAAGTCTGAAGTATCCACTCTCCTTCTCCTTACTCCAACCTTTGAGTCCCTCACATTTACTTTCTAGGCCTCCCAGAAATTTCTCTTGTAAAATGGAAAAGATGGTACCTTTTTGACCAGCATAAGCAAGCCAGTTAGCAGATCAATAAGGTCTCTTCAGACACTATGATCAGTCTCTCTGTGAACATGTGGCACACAAAGTGTATGAGGCAAAGGAAATCCCACACTAGTCTAGTCAGAAACAAGGAGGCAGAGAATTGGAGTGCTGGTCATGAAAGATGTGAGGATGTAGCATTTTACTTAGGAAGTAGAAAGAGGGCAGAGGGAGCAAAAGCCTACTTTGTCAGGCCACACACAATTGGGTAAGGAAGTGATATAGCAATGTTATTTTATTGTACATTTTATATTTCTGCATCTCAAAACTTGAAAAAAATTATAAAATATAGACAGTATTATGTATTACAAACTTAAACGTAAGTGATTAAAATTCAGTCACCTCAAGCTAAAATTCTATCATTTATATTAATTTGAAGATTTTACAAGTTCTTTAAAATTATCATTTAATAATTCTGAATTTAAAAAATCTATTACTATAAACTCATTTTCTGCAAACAGCATTATACTGAAGATTTAGATAAAGAAAAACCCAACTGAAGGCACATAATGTACCTATTTGCTACCTATTTGCCCACTCAACCAACATCTATTAGCATCTACTAGGCTCCAGAACTGTGTTACAGCAGAAAAACTCTAATGGCCAACCAGAGCATGAATGTTGAATCTTCTCTGTTCGGTGTTAGCACTGAAGCCATTTCTCTGCATCTGGATTTTTACTCCTCTCTGGAAAGAAAGCAGTGGCTGTACACTACACAGCTCAGCACACCCACATCAAGTTGATGTACAGGAAAGAACCATTTAAGACCATATTCAGTGGTGTGTCTGAGGATAATGTGAGGGAGCCACAGATACCAAATGAGCTTAACACGGAGCACCAAATAAATAGTATGTCTCTTCTCCAAAAGCTTCATCAAGTACCTCTGAGAAGGGATGGCAGCTGCTCTGCCATGTGCCCTCAATCCAGAAGCACATAACAGCACAGAAGCGAGAGGAAAACACGAATTAAGCACATTTTACTTTCTTCATGTTAGAGTTTCACATTTTTGGCTCAGTATTCATGTATGGATGTATGTTAATGTATTCAAATGTGTCATAGACATATCCATCTTGATATAATGGAGTGAAATCTATCCTGGGACTGCCTAAAAAGTCAGAGAAATTTTGATGTATACATATGCACATATCCCTTTATATGGATTTTTAAAAAAATAGCTGGCAACACATCTTGATTTGGGGGCTGTGGAGCTTAGTTCTCTCAAGTCAGCTTTGTAATATAAGAGAGCAGCAATGAAAGGCTAATAAAGACTTTTAGCTTATTTACATTAAATTAATGGCGTTCTAATTAGTACTGTGTTACACAAAATCCCCTCAAGGTAACTTAAGTGTGAAAGGTATATTTTAAAATATGTCAATTAATAAATATGATTAATATATTTTTTATTTTTTATTTTTTTACTGTAACTCATACCCAGAGTTCAGAATTTGAAGGAAAATGGAAATACTTCCCTTCCCTACTGTTTCTCTAATAAACATCTACCAGTCTGGCTATATCTGATGCCTGACTATAATTTGTTTCCTTTATGCTTATATATTGGCTCTTATCACAGCTCTGCTTTGAATCCACAGCACTCAGAACGAGGTTACATATTAATTTTAAATTAGCTGTCAAGTACCTTAATATAAATTTGTTTTAGAGATTACCTTCTGCCAAGGTAGAGAGGGCAATGAAGCTTTGAGACTTTCTGGGAGATGTAGGCAGTTTTTGGACCACAGGGTACTTAAAGAAGTTATGCTTAACTGGATATAGTTTGTTGGATGTAGGCACTAGAAAAGCAATCTGGGGACAGGAAAAGTGGAACGTGTCACACTGGGTTTGATCATCACTGCCAGATGTCAGCTTTCTGGGGAGCTCGACTTTCTTCTGCCTGAATATTTTCACAAAAGTGAAAGGGTATGACAGTTACAAGAGGGTAATACAGAATATAAGCGGGGAAATGAGACAGAGGTGGAAGAATTAAAAATTGAAAACCACCTCCCTCCTATTTCCCACTAGAATGAGTCCTCTTTTGCAGCACTCTTCATTCCCTAGTGTATGATCCCCCAGCTGGAAGTTTGAGAAGGGATGTGCATGTGTGTCTACCTCTCCCTGTGTCTTACATGGTTTTGTAGACTTTCAAAAGATGTTCAGACCCCTCTCTGAGGACATTCTATTCAATCACTCTGATGGCAATTTTACTAACTAGAGTCATATGGAATTAGACATCCATTGCTAAATAGGCCACAATCCCAATGGTGCCGAGCAAACTAATTTTGGGGGCCCAGTTCATAATATTCAATTGGTAGCAAGGGAGACACAGGCTGTAAGGTCTGATATGATGACTAATCAATCAGAATTTGAAAGCTCTAGTTCAGGGAATTCTGAGAAAATTCAATGAAGCTTTAGAAGCTGTACTAAAGAGGAAGAAAAGGCCAAGGAAAAAGCTGTGGTTTCTTTTCCCGAAGGCTTGAACAGCTGTCATCTGTCTCAGAGCAGAATGTTTTTACTAAGTAAAAATCTCATTTACATACTATAAGAAAGTGGAGGAAAATCAGTGAATAAACAAATTTAGCATCAATTCCTAGCTAATAATTATGACCCTTTCCTATTCCCTGGAGTTTCAATTCAAAAGAACTGAAGCTTCACAACATTAGTTTTAGTAGCTAGACTTTTCAAGATGCTGCATAGAGGAAATGCCCTGATCTTTCTTTGCACAACAGTACATTGCTCCTGTAATTTTGCCTAATAATACCCCAAGCTCCGCTTGTTACTAACTAAATAGAAATAATTCTACAGAGACTTCAAATAGAATTGTGTTATCTAACATAAATTCGCCCAATGCCTAGGCTACAGCATGCCAAAAGGGATCCTTTTATTAATGGCTGGTAACTCACCCTTCCCCCTGCTTCATGTATAATCGCTTTCCATTCATACACATTATCTGAAAGGTTAAATTAAATTTGCCACATTTGTGTAGCAGAGAACAATGCCTCGAGTTGTCCTCAAACGTTAAAAGATACATTTATTTTCTCCATATGCGAAACAAAATTTTCAGGTTTCCACTGGGGAAAAATCTCCAAAAGTTGAAATAAACTGGAGAACAATGCTGATACACAAATTGTGTGTGTGTGTATGTGTGTGTGTGTGTGTCTGTATGTGTAGAGAAAGGAAGGGGAGGGGAAGAGAAAAAAAGAGCAAAAACAGTTGGAGAACCAGTAAAAATACAGCTAACAAGCTTAGGGGAAAAAAATTTGATTGGTTCACTAATCTTTCTTTAACAGAGGAAAAACTGGGGCTTGCTTTATTCTGTGAGTAAAAATGCCGAACGCCAGCTCAATTGCAATCTCAGATAAACAACAAGTAATTTTAGTGTATCACAAATATGGTAAGAACGGTCTTACACTAAAAATACATCCGTTTTTATCTGAAATTTAAATTATCCTAATTTAAAATTATTATTTACAAGTTATCCTATATTTTACTTGGCAACCCTGGTAGAATAATATGAGAATTGAAATCATTTCCATCGTTTATGGCAAGAGCAAACTTGGTTAACCACATTCACAAAATAACTCTATTGGGTTAAACTTAGTTGCCATAGCTGATAAAAAATGATAAGGGTAAGTATAAATTATTCTTTGGAGGTTGTTGCTGTGACAGGAAGAGGGAAATTTAGGGAAATCAAGAATGGGACTGAGGGTCCCTTGAGCTAGTAAAAATCTAAAAGGATACAACCAACAGAACAAGACAGCAGTGTGTTGAATCAAGGACAGAGTTGCTCCCTCCCCATCTGCCCACAGCCATGCTCTTTGACAAGGTTCTGCTGTCCACCTGTCTTTTCAAGCATGGATCACTCTATGTAATCCTCTTCCTTAGTCTGCGTTGATACAAAACACTTCACCCTTCAACACTGACAGTGAGAGAAAAAGAATGTCTGACCATACTCATCAGAGATATTAACCCTATTACTCTAAAAACTGCTACCCCAATGCTTTCAACTCTGTATCGTGATTACAGTAAATATCTTGACTTCTGAGGGGGAAGCTAGAAGACAGGGCATTGCTCTATTATACTTTACAATATGAAACTCTAGCCCAACTCTTGGAGCAACGTAGATGGTTAATTAATGCTGGAAGAATAATATATACCTTCCCAAGAACTCTTTATTCTTTTTATATTGGAAGTAACAACTAAAAACCGGGGAATTTCAGGAACCTAATGACTATTGGGAAAAATAAAATTTAAGATCTATTCAAACTTCAAATTTATTTGCAGTAAATGGCTGTCCAAACATATAGACGTATATTTATCACACACCATCCATGTGATATTAGTTTTTGCTTTCATAAAAGGTACAGAAACGAGCCGCAGTTATATTGCTGAAAAATCCAGTCTCCTGTATTTCATTTTTTCTTGTTACTTAATGAATATATTTCTGTTTTCCATAAATAAATATACCAGATACAGTGGTTCTTCAGTTCATGGACTTCATTTGTTCCACAGTTTTGGAGAAAAGATGGCCTCCTTTGTGTCTGCGTGGGAAAGATAGCTGTGGTTGTGTTTGTTACTTGACGCACAGTTTGCAAACAAAAGCAAAATTTTGCCAAACACTTCTGTTTCTGAGCCAAATTGTTTGTAAACAAAAGTGTTTGTGAACCAAGGTACTAATGTATATTGTTTTGAAATTATCACCAGGTAAATATATTGAATATGAGAACTTATTTTTAAAATATCTAATATATCAAAAAAGGACAAAGCAGCAGAGATAAATTTAAGAGAATGAAGAGATTCACTAGACCTTGAGGAGAGAGTCAGAGTTTATAAAAATGAAAACGGAAAGACAGAGAGAGAAAGAGACAGACAGACAGAGACAGACAGAGATTGAGATGACATTGTTTTTACTATAATGTTATTTCCAAGAACACAGAAATAAAAAATAAAATGAACAGACTTAATTCAAGGCTTGGTCAAGACTGCATGCATATTATACACATGGCTGTCTCGGCAAAGAGCTCCTCACATTTGAGTTATAACACTTTCATAAAGAAAACCATCTGCAAATCAAATATTAATGAGCAGGGCCAATTACATTCAGTTAACTACACCTTGGGGGAAGATCTGCAGAGAAGTCTGGTTTGAACTTACTGCGTATCAAAACCAGGAGGCAACCAGACAGGGTGGTGCACAACTGTAATGACAGCACTCTGGGAAAGTGAGGTAGGAGGATAACAAATTTGAGCCCAGTCTGGGCAACTTAGTGAAACCATGTCTCAAAATGAACAGTGAAAAATGGGCTGAGGATGTAGCTTAGTGGGAAGGCTCTGGGTTCAATCCCAAGGAAGGAGAGGAGAGGAGAAGAGGGGAGGGGAGGGGAGGGGAGGAGTGGGGAGGAGAGGAGAGGAAAGGAGAGGATAATGGAGGAGAGCAGAGGAGAGCAGAAGAGGGGGGAAGAGAGGAGGGGAGAGGAGAGGAGAGGAGGAGAGCAGAACAGGACAGAACAGGACAGGAGATACTTGAGACTGCCAATCTGTATTCTACGCACCTAGATACTCTGATCTAGATGGCCAAAGAATAAATCTGTGGTTTCTTATTCATGGATTATTCTAGTCAGCAGGACTTAAAACTATAGAGATGTAGGTTTCTGTGTTAGGAAAAGGCAGTGCCTCAAATAATGTTAGCGGACTCTGGACAATCTGCTTCTGAGATCCTTTCCCAGTTCCCCTCCCCACTAACTCATCAGGTTGGGCCAACTGGAATCAGGAGTAGAATGGAGAGATAACTAAAGATAGGGATGGCATAAAGTAATCGAGTGAATACTGGGTTTTCTCTTACGCAGTAGGAAATATGCTCATTAATAACTCAGGCTTATTAGAAAACAAATTCAATTTGGCTGATTCAAGTACAAAAGCTTAATAAAGAAGACTAGTTACAAATGTGTGGGCTAGATTAAGAGATACTAGATCCAGAGATTGACCACAGAAGGAATTTGTGACCGCAGGCATGCCTGAAGGGGCAAAGAGGAATGGTGGATTTGATCTGGAGACCACTAAGAGCGGGAGCCATGGAGGAGGGGTTCCTGACACAGCTGTACCTATGGCGGGTACCACACAAGAGGGAGAAGGAAAGCCCCAACAATCCTTTCCCTCTACTTTGGCATCTACCTCTACCCACTAGTTCCTTCTGTTGAGCAAATCCACTAGATCCCAGCTGCCATGGGAGCCTGTCTGATGCAGAACCATGGGCCAGTTTCCTGGGACACACTGCATGACAGAGAAGTGAAAAGTACAGCTTTGAGGTGGGGAAAAACAGAATGAATTGAGACTGTTTTAGCCAGTTCTCAAAAGTATATAGAATGCTTAAGCAGTTCAAAAACAATACAAAGACTGTTTTTGTTCTCTAGGGTGTTTTAAAGCATAAATAAATAAATGCTTTCCTTCTGCTACTCACTTTTGGAAAGCGAATCATTCAAGTTGTCAGACTGTATAAGTAATGTGTCTTTATTCATAACCATGGAATAACCCCCTGCTCAAACAAATTTTTGCTTCAGGGTAAGTCTTGGCTTCAAAATAGCACAGGAAAAAGGTTAGATAGGATTGCTTGTTTACTATGAGAAATGATCTATGGATTTTTTTGAGAGAATTCCTAGCAGTGCATCTTAGATATTTTTAAGTTCTTTAGCAATGGAAAGATGTACTTCTGTACGACAAGCACGATGATCCTTTAGCACTCCCTATAGATCCAACTACATCAGTGTAGTTTATAGAATGTACTAGGAAAATACTCTTGGCTCACAAATTACCTAGGGGAACAGGTTCATGGATAGTTTGTGCATTGTACTGGGATCTAAAGTGCAAATCACTGAACTAATGAATTTAGTAGACAGAAAACTAAAGTGAGAGAAAGGAAACTTTTTTTTTTTTCACCAGGTTTGGGTCTACCACTAATAATATGATTTCAGACAACAGTGTTAAATTATTTATGGGACACTGTACTTTTTCTTGAAAAGTCTGAGAAAGTTCATTTTTAATATCTTTTACAGGATAACTTTTTTTTTAAAATCACATCTAAATTCTAAAGGCATTCATTGAAGAAACCAAATAGTCTTTTAAAAATAAGCAATACAGAAAAGAAAAAAGTAATTATTACTTTTCTCTGGACATATTTAAAAAAACTATTGGAATTCAGTTACAAGGTCATGAATATTAACTACACACAGCTGAGGACAGCATTAGCCAAAGAAAAAGGAAAAAAAAATGACCCTGGCATTGTTTGGGACTTAGTCCTTGCCAGAACTATATAATGCAGAAATTTTAAAATCTCTTTTGTGGTGCTATTTTTTTTTTAAGAAAAAAATCCAAACATGTTTTTCTTAGTCTTTTTTTTTTCCAATCTAGCCTACACTTCTAATATTTGGTCTCTTTTTGCCAAGAAAATTTTCAAAATAAATCTCTTATGACTTAGTATTGATCAATCACATTTTAAGGAACTGTGATAAAGTGAAAATTACTTCCCCTAATGTCATTCATGCTGCAATCTCTGGAACCTATGTATGTATCTTATCTGGTGAAAAGAACATTGTAGATGTGATTAGTTTTATAATGTTGAGATGAGAAGATTACCCTGCACTACCTGGGTAGCCCCAAAGTAATAATAAAAGGCAAGCAGAATGAGCACAGAGAGAGAGAAGTTACAGGGATGGAAGGCATCAGAGAGGAAAGAAGATGCTACTTTGTTATCTTTGAAGGAGGACTGGGCCATTGGCCAAGGAATGTAGGCCAGCTCAAGCAATTGAGAAAGGCAAAGCATGGATTTTTTTCTATACCTCCATAAGAATGCAACCCTACTAATATATTAATTTTAGCCAGTTAAAACTGGCTCCAAATTTATGACCTCCAGAACTATAAATAAATACATCTATGTTATTTTAAGCCACTAAGTTTGAGGTAATTTTTTCACAGAAAAAATAAGAAGCTAGTAAAAATTCTGAGAATATTTTAAATAGGGTGCCCTGGAGAAACCTAATAAAATCTTCATTTAGCCAAAAGAATAAATGATAATGATTGTAAAATCTCTGATCATCCTATATCCTACGATAAAAGTTTATGGAAAAATGCTGGCTAAAAATTAATATCCACAGTCCCTCAAACACTGCTAATCAACAATGTGTTCCACTGACTTATAGGACAATACAGTCAACTTAAAGGAAAAAAGTAATCTGGGATAAAAGAAATAGTAGTCATTCAAACAGACAAAAGAATACATAGGGTTTCTCTATCACCACTGGCAGGCTCCCTATTTGTTGAAAAGAATGACTAATTTCTGTGGGATTCTCCATCATTCCATTTTTTTTCAAATAACAAATATCAGTTGAGAAGGCAAAAATTAATTTTTAGATTCAACATCATTTTGGTGGTAAACTATTTCAGAATGTCCCCAATTCTCAAAGTATTCTTCCTGAAGTGAAGTACAATCAGGAGGATCAAAGACACTCTTTGCCCTCTTTCCAGCTCTCCTTGAGCTCCTAAAAATGAAAGCATGGTATTTACTATTGGTGTAAATGGCTCTTCACTCCCTCAGCGCTCTGTAGCCTATGATACACTTCTCTCTAATTGCAAGACACCATATTACAATTACTTATTTTCAAAGTTGTCTCTGACGGTTAGAGTGTGAGTTTTTAAGGTTGAGAATCATTTTATGCACACTTTTAAATCTCCCAAGACTTATGCAAGGTAAATACTAAACAGATGTTTGGAGAATTAATCTTTACATAGAATAAGAATATGATACTTAATCATGCTCAGGGTCTCTGAAAAGAATTAAGTTAATGAGAAAACAATTGTCAATATTGGAAAGTAAACATGAGGTAATGTAAGTAAATTATTCCAAAGAAAAATATCATAACCTAAAATAGCCTGGAAGTTTCAGAATTCTCCTTGTAACAAGTGTTTACCTTGGGACAAATGGTTAAGAATGTTATTTTTCCCTCTGCAGTTTTACACTTTCCATTCAACCAGGCATTTACAACACCCTCCTACTACAGAGATCCCCTCTGCCCTATCCTATTTTGTTCTTTCGCAAGACATGTTCTCCAGAGGTCTCAGGCCATCCTCCTTCACAATGTTGTGCATATTTATGCAGTTCCAAACCTTTCCCACTCACCAAACTGTACCTGATTTGAGGATCTCTGGCTCAGTCTTGGTTATTGCTTTTCAAATATCATTTGTCCTTAAATAAATCTCTGTTCATTCTATATATATATTTTATATATATATATATATCCATACATATAGAGATATACATATATATGTATATGAAAATAAATTGAATGGACTTCCCTTAGAAAACATCTTTTACATGGGACCTTGCTTTTGAAATGAATTCTTAGTATACAACATAAAATTTTAAATGGTATGGCTGTATATTATTATACATTGTATTTTAGTAGATCTTTATGGTTCCCTCAATTAACATAAGCATGTGTTTATAAGTGCCATTTTTCTTGATATTAGGATTCAATAAAATTGTAAGGTCCTACCTGAAGAGCCAAAATAATTCAATTTGTGACTTATTTTGTTCTTACCACAAAATGTAAGCAGTATAATATCACTAAATGACAAAAGTACTTTCAACCTCATTATTTATTTACTTCCAACAACAACTTATCAATAAATTCTGGATTTTGAAGAATTCCTTGGAATTTACAGAAATTGAGTTTGACTTGTCTTATTAGAGTAATTATGTTGAAGAAATAAAAGTTTGGGGAAACACGATGAAAGGCAAAATTTGAAGTTCAGTTTATTGATAAAGTCAGTAAAAAGTGTGAGAAATACTGCAAAGTTCATTACTCTTTGATCTTCTCTGATTGTTTTCCAGGTGGGCTGAAGCATGGCAGCACTTACACTGAATATGTCACACTTATTTTGTTGGCAGTAGATAATGAACTGTGATACACCACAGTAAAATTTTTAAAAATTGTTAAAGAAAAACAGATGAGTTCCTCAAATGGGTAAAATAAAAAGAAAGCAGTATGGTAATTAGTAAAGGAGAGATGACAAGCCTAAAACAGCATTAAAAATGCAGAAGTTAAGAGAAATAACTAACAGAGCCACAAGTGGAAAGCTGTAGCATTCTAAACTTATTTCTGCTGGCAATAGCAAGTGATTTATGTAACTTATTGAAATGTTAAATTTTTTTAATTACAAGAAAAGGGATAGTCACTTGATAAAAGCTTTCTCTCTTTAACCTGTCATTCTCTAACACTATGGTGTATCTGGTACATGCAAAAAATACAAATATTCAAAAGATCTATGAGTGTGGAGCCTAGGGAAATATTGACCTGATCCAGAAAAATCTTGAGCATGTATAACCTTTGTAAGGAAATAGTAAATGGAGATTAAGATCAAGATGATGATAAGGCACAAAGAAATGAGAGGAGGTTTCCTGAACATACCTAATTAACAGTATGCATTGTTGAATCACACACTGGTACTTGAACCATTAAATTTCCTTGGAAACAATTGATGTCTTCTCACCATATTAACAGAAAAAATATATATATATATATAATAGATGCTAATATATAATTGTAACATGTGTATGCTGATATATGCATCATGATAATAAATACATATGTAAGTGTATATAATATACATACATGCATAATATACATGTATATCATATGTGTGTCTGTGTCTCCTCAGCCTTATTGAATAAGAGAATATTTTTTCATTAATTTTATTGGTACATTTTAGGTAAACAATATGACAACATTCATCACTAGGAATCTGTACCTGTACATGACATATCTTGGTTCTTATTTTTTTTCCCTATTCCCCTACCCTCCCTTCAACCGCTCCACCTCTCCCTATTTACAAAGACTTTGTTTCCATTTTTTCCTTTTCTTATATTTATTCCTTTCCCTTCTTTCTTTTCCCCTTCCCCTCCCACTTCCGCTTCCCCTTTGGACCTTTTCTTCCTATTTCACATTATCTAGTCTACATTTTTTTTTTTTTTTTTTTGGTACCGGGGATCGAACTTGGGTCCTTGGGCTTTCGCAGCAGGCAGCAAAACCGCTGAGCTAAATCCCAGGCCCACTATATTTTTATTATTTACACTTTCAGTTTTTCATACCAGAGAAACTATTCGATATTTACACATGTGCATCTTATTTATTTCACTTAAGAGTATGGCCTCAATGTGCATCCATTTAGCTATAAATGTCTCTAGTTTCTCATTCTTTATGGCCAAGTAATACTCTATTTTATTAAAAACCCACATTTTCTTTATCCAGTTTCCAGTTAATGGGCAATTGGGCTGTTTCCAAGTTTTAGCTATTACAAACTGTGCTGCTATGAACATGGGTGCACATATATCACTGTGGTACGATTCTTTTAATTCTTTGGGGAAGATACCCAGCAGGGGAATAGCTGGGTCAAATGGAACCTCTAATCCTAGTTTTTGGAGTTATCTCCATACTGATTTCCACAGTGTTTACACCAGTCTACACTCCCATCAACAGTGGAGAAGGGTTCCTATTTCCCCACAATCTCACCAGCATTTGTTATTGGTTGATTTCTTGATAGCAGCCATTCTTTCTGGGGTGAGGTGGAATCTCAGTATTGTTTTCATCTGCATCTCTCGAATGACCAGTGATGTTGAACATTTTTTCATATGTTTATTTGCTATTTCTACTTCTTTGTCTGAGAAATGTCTATCCATTTCCGAGGTCCAATTTTAGACTGGGTCTTTAAATTTGGGAGGTCTGACTTATTTAAGTTCTTTATATATTCTAGATAATAAATCTTTGTCTGAAGAACATCTGGTAAAAAAATTTTTCCCACACTGTGGGTTGTCTCTTCATGCTTTTAGTTTCGCTTGCTGTGCAGAAGCTTTGTAATAAGATGAGATCTCAGTTGTTGATTCTTTGTGCTAGTTCACATGTGACTGAAGTTTTGTTCATGAAATCTTTTTCTACCCAAATGTCTTCGAGAGAAGAGGAGAGATTTTGCATTTTGTTATTTTTCTGGTAATTTCTTTTTTTAGCATAAAGCAAGCAGAGTACATAAGAATCTGTACACATAAAATAAAAATTTCAGAGAATCTGGAACCATGATTCAGAATCAGTGCCTCAGTCCCTTAACAAGCAGCCATGGCCTACTGAAAGGACAGTGATGTCCAATAAGATCTTCTAATAGTATACTGGTTTCCTTTGTCACCTGAATGTGTGACTGCAAAGCTCACAGATATATTGTTGTCTGCTTGACAAACTAAGAGATACTATTATGTGCCTCCTATATGCTAGGCAGTATAATGAATTCTTTAAAATGTTATGCTTGTGAAGAATTATGAATAAAATTTTATTTCTCACATTTAAAATTCAAAAATAAGTCTAACTCATTCAAGAGCACACAACTAGTGAATTAGTTTATTTACATAATTTTTTTATCTCTTGGGGATTTTGGTTAACATATAGCAATTTTGTGGGTAACCTAACCAACGATAGTCAGGAAGGAAAACTTCTACCTAGTTACTTCTCCATGTTTTATCAGATCAAAGATATTTTATCAAATCAAGCTACTTTAGAATTCTTTCTTTATTCATTTTAATTCTCACTTTTCCAATCTTGACCTTACAATAATACCTCCCAGGAAAGATAATTAATTCATGTGAATTAGACTAAACTAAAGCCTCTATCTTTTCAACTACTTTTTGGACCTTTCCAATATTTTGAACCCTTCAATCTTACGGTATCCACAAAGAAACTCATCACTACCCCCCCACCAGGTCCACAGCTGTGCTTCTTCTACGTTCTCCAACTGTGTATATCACCTCACCTTTCCCTCAAGTGAGTCATCTTTAATTCTTCATCTCCTTCATCCTATTTGCCTGTGGCTTCCAAGTCCTGTTAATTCAGTCTTTGATGTTTCCACATCTCTATTTTCATTTGCAATGTCCCAGTCTGAGTCACCCATTGTTGATACTTAAGAGTTTTGAAATGGTTCCTAACTGTGCTTTTTATATCCTCACATCAACCTGTTTCACAATTATTAAATAACTTAAAAACTAACATTGATTCATTTTATAAGGATAATATCCTCACATCATGCTTTCTTCTCACAGTTCTTCCACAAGTACATGTTTCCAACACATACTCTTCATAGATAAATAATATTAATAATATAGCTATGGAACATTGAGTACATGAAATCATAGAGCTAAGTCAAAACTGAAGTCAGAATTCTAATCCAAAAGTCAGATACCTGACAGTATGCTAAACTCCACATATGCAGCCAGGACATGTCAAAGGCTCATTGCTTTCACCTTTGAACATTTATAACACTAGATAAAATATGTTTTAAGAACATATGTATGGGGCGGGGATTTAGCTCAGTGGCACAGCAACTGCCTCACAAGCGCAAGGTCCTGAGTTCAATCCCCA
>NW_004624778.1:16570342-16585891 GCF_000247695.1 Heterocephalus glaber | reverse complement strand
AGCCATCTCATCTTTGACAAAGGAGCCAAACACCCTCACTGGAGGAAAGATAGCCTCTTTAATAAATGGTGCTGGAAAAATTGGCTTTCAAGTTGCCAAAGATTAAAACTAGACCTATATCTCTCATCATGCACTAAACTATAATGGAAATGGATTGAAGATCTAAATATTAAAACAGAAATACTAAACTGATTGGTTGAGAGGTTAGGTAGAACTCTTGAAGACATTGGCGTAGGAAAAGATTTCATGAACAAACCTCAGTTGCACTTGAACTAGCACAAAAAAATCAATAAGTGGGATCTCTTCTTATTAAAAAGCTTCTGAATAGCAAGAGAAAACACCAATAACATGAAGAGGCAACCCGCAATGTGGGAACATACTTTTACAAGCTGTTCCTCAGAAAAAGGTCTACTAGAATATGTAAAGAATTTTAAAAAATCCAACTTCCCAAATTTAAAGACCCAATCCAAAATTGGACATCTAAAGTGAACAGACAATTCTCAGACAAAAAAGTAGAAATACCAAATAAACATATGAAAAAATATTCAACATCACTGTTCATTTGAGAGATGCAAATGAAACTAACATTGAGATTCTACCCCACCCCAGAAAGAATGACTGTTATCAAGAAATCAACCAAAAACAAATGCTGATGAGGCTGTGGGGAAAAAGGAACCCTTCTCCACTGTTGGTGGGAGTGTAGACTGGTGCAACCACTGTGGAAATCAGTATAGAGATACCTCAAATAACTAGGATTAGAAGTCCCATTTGACCAAACTATTCCCAGATACCCAACTGGGTATCTTTCCAAAAGAATTAAAAGAATCATACCACAGTGATATATTTGTACCCGTGTTCATAGTGGCACAGTTTATGATAGTTATAACTTGGAATCAACAGACCAATTGTCCATCAACTGGAAACTGGATAAAGAAAATATGTTTTTTTAAATAAAATGGAACACTACTAGGCCATAAAGAATGAGAAACTAGAGACATTTAAAACTAAATGGATGCACACTGAAGCCATACTCTTAAGTTAAATAAATAGGACACATGTAAATACTGAATAGTTTCTCTGGTGTGAGAAGCTGAAAGTATAAATAAGGATCAAAATGTAGAATAGATAATGTAAAACAGGAAGAAAAGTTCCAAAGTGGAAGAGGAAGTGGGAAGGGTAGGGGGAAGGAAAGAAGGGAAAGGAATAAATATGAGAAAAGGAAAAAATGAAAACAAAGTCTTTGTAAATAGGGAGAGGTGGAGTGGTTGAAGAGAGGGCAGGGTAATGGGGAAAAAATAAGAACCAAGATATGTAAAGGTACAAATTTCCAGTGATGAATGTCATCATATTGCTTACCTAAAATGTATCAATAAAATTAATGAATAAAAAAATAAGATACTCATGATAGCATACCAAACAATAGCACATTTTAGATATTTAATATATCTTGACTGAAATATAACCATCTTTTAGAGTTTTTAGTATGTTTTAGTCTTTCTTTTAAAGATTTATATGCTGATATTATTTATCTAGAACACTTGCAGAAATATACTATGTATGTTTTTTCCTTAATAATATTTTTAAATGGTTAAATACCTTTCTTTTTCAAGAAGTTGTTGATTTTTATTGTACAGACTTTCCTTTGTTTAGTTATTCTTAACTATGTATCTGATCTCTCCTCCCATATGTTCCTGAGCATGCAATTTCAACATGTGTTGTTAGAAGGTCACCCCAAAGTGGGACTGGGCTTCACACAACCAGGCAATCACATATAGCAGGTCCATCAGCCCCATCAGCATGGCACTGGGTAGACCCTGCCACCAAATAAATTCCATAACTAAAGCCTGAGGAGCAAGCCTGAGCTCTGTTCCCAAACTCCTTGTTGAAAAGTAAAACTTTTAAAGACTCTGATATAATAAGGTGATTACTTCTAATTTGCCTCTCCAACACATGAAAGGGATACCTGTGTTAAATCTTTGCTTAATGATGTCAGCTACAGTCTGAAAATTTTCATAGAAAACTTTCATAAGTGGAGGGAAAGTTATTGCTGTGGTAGCTCTTCCAAATGTAGGAAATTTTCAATTAGGTATATCACCATGGAATCCACTTTTAGGCAAGGTGTTCTTGTTAGATGTTTAGATTCAGGATTTGACAATATAAAGAGTTAGTTAATAGAAACACACAGACATTTGGCATTATTTAAGGGCAATGCTTGCATTTCTAAAAAGCTTCTGGTGGAATATGCTATTTTAACATAATTTAATTTTTGCAAATTAAATATGTTTTCTATTAAAAACCACATGCCTTAAACCCTTTCTTTTTCTAGGAATATCTTAAACTGTATTGTAGGAAAATTTCTGGGAGCCTGAATTCTTAACACATTTTAATATACAATACTCCTGCCAACACAAAATCAAATATAAGCAAGAACACTTGGATAACTGCTGATAATGTGATTGTTTTAGATGGTACTAATGTTAGGAATATGACTCAACATTGCCAGGACTGAGGTAAGTGAATACATTGTTCAAGGACACAGTCAGATCTTGTCTTTTGACATTCCCTTAAATTTTATACCAGAGGTGAGTGTCTCACTTGCATGGTCTTACTATCATTCCAGAATTAGATATATTTTTTATATACCTGCATCAACATTTCTGTTACATTCTCAAGGTATGTGGAAGATACTTTCTGCCCCTGAACTTTGTGTTTGGCCAATTTGAATACAAGAAGATATAAGAACTTGACAGAGGTTTGCATCACAGGCTTTCCTTCTTTTATTTCTGCCCTGTCCATGAGAAAAGAATGCCTATAGCAGCTGCACTCTAGGATCTTGTGCCACAGAAATAAGTGAAGCCAACTTGGATCCAATCTGCACTCTGCATCTTGTAGCTCACATGAGTTGCCACCATCCTGAAGATCCATCATCTCCAGCATAAATGAGTGCTATGTATCATTGAGTTTTAAATTACTATGCTGCACAGCATCAACGTGGTAATAGCTTAATAGGTGGAGGGTAAGAAATAAGCTTTGGTGCCTCTGTCATACTTTTCATAAACAATATTCCATTTCATTGTCAACAAACATTTCTTATGGAGCTCAACATGATAAGCGCTGATATTACATAGACAGATTAAGAGTAGATCTCAGTTCATTATTAGTTTGCTAACTACTAGGAGAAGACTAGAAACAAATACAATGAGTCATTACAGAAGTCAAACTCAAAATATACACTTGGTACAATAAGCACAAAGCTGACAGTATAAACCTACCTAGAGAGAGTTGCTATAATAGAAAATGTAATTGCTGTGTTGAATCTCACCAATTATAACCCCAGATGTTTGCAGATCCTGGGTAAATGTAGAAGAGTGCTAGATGGGGACTGTGGCCAGCAGAGCACATACTCCTTAAGGGGCAGCTTCTCCTTAGCTCCAATCAAGTGATATCAGGCTGGGAAAAAATTCAAGGTTTCCATGTCTTCTACTTTTTAAGAAACATTCAGGTTGCCTGGTAAAATCTCATAATTTGAACATTATCACCACAAATTGAAGCTGTTTCTACCTACTGTTCAGGCCCTAAAAAAACAAAAATCTATACATGTTGGACCCTGGATTGCCAGTCAGCACAAGAGGTGGAGAGCTAGGAGAGAGGCTGTGTCAGCTTGTGCACAGCAGAGAGGTCCCTGCCTTCGGGCAAGTGGGGGACAATATCCCTTCCTTTTGGCCTCCAAGCCAAGGCTCCCTGCCAGTTTCTGCATCAACTGAGAAGAAGACTATTTCTTCTGGAATTTGTTCAGTCAGAGACATGTTTCCATTAACCATTTTGGTATCTTAAGAACAACATCAATAAAGTAATAAGATGTAATGGAAATTTCTAATGTCATAGAAATGAACTTTAAGGTCATTGATTTTCTTTTTTTTAATAAATATTTACAGTATACAATGATTACGTTCATCTCATCTTTGGGAGGTGTTATAGGTACATGACACATCTTAATTATTTTCATTTCCTTCCCCCTCTCTTCCCTCCCATTTTCTTCCCCTCCCTCCATATCTAGGTCCCCTTTCCACTTGCAAAAGATTTCTGGCTGAGGACGTAGCTCGGTGCTGGAACACTGGCCCAGGAGACTGCGGAAGTAGCTCAGGGTACAATGCCTGCCCAGCAAGAATAAGGCCCTGAGTTTGATTCCTAGTATGAAAAAGAAAAAAGTCCCTTTAAAAAATAACACTGCCCTAGCCTAAGCAAGGTCCTGGATTCAGTGACAAACATAATAAAGCAAAAAACGTATCTACCAGTTTCCTATTATCTTTAGTTTTGCTTCTTATTTGTGCTTTGGATTTCTCATATAAGAGAAACCATACAGTATTTCAACTTTTCTGATATATTTCACTTAACATTACGGTCTCAAGATATATCCATTTTCCTACAAATGACTGAAGTTTATCCTTCTTTACAGCAGAGTAGTATTCCATTGTAAATAAATGTCACATTTTATTTATCCATTCATCATTGATGAACATATAGCTATTCCAAGATTTAGTTATTAAAGTATGCCACTATAAACACAGGCACGCAAGTATGACTGTAATATGATGTCTCTAACTCTCCTTAGAAGATATATACAAGGAGAATAGCTGGATTTCTATTTTTAGTGCTTTGAGGTACCTTGATACTGATTTCCATAGTGGCTGTTCTAGTTTACCTTATCACCAATAATGTAGAAGGGCTCCTTCCTCCCACAGACCCACTAGCATTCATTATTATTTGATTTCTTGATGATAGCTATTCTGGAATAACATGGAATTTCAATGTTGCTTTAATTTGCATTTCTTGAGTGGTCAGAGATGTTGAGTATACTTTCATGTATTTATTGGATATTTGCATTTGCGCTTCTGAGAAGCGTCTGTGAACCTCTGCTGCCAATTTCTTGAATCTTTTACTGGGGGGAGGCTAATTCTGAGTTCTTTATATATTCTAGTATTACTCCTCTGTCTGAGCAGTAGGTGGCATTTTTTTCCCATTCTGCAGGTTGTCTCTTCACTTTGTTGTTTCCTTTGCTGTGCACAAGCATTTTAATTTGATACTGTATATTCCCATTTGTTGATTCTTTGTATAATTTCTTGTGCAATTGGGGTTCTGTTCATAAGTTCCTTACTGGTACCTATGTTTTCAAAAGTTTTACCTCTTTTGTCTTCCATAGGATTAAGTGTTTCTTATTTAATACTTAGATCTTTGATCCATTTTAGTGCTTGGTTAGAGAATATAGGTCTGGTTTCAATCTTCTGCATGTGTATAACCAGTTTTCCCAGCACCATTTGTTAAAATTGCTCTCTTTTCTCCAGGTAACTAATTTTAGTATATGTGCTGCCGAAGCAAGCACTCCAGGTAACTAATTTTAAAACATACTTTTTCTTTAGTATGCTGGATAGTGTGTTTCCTTTAATAACTGTGCAAATTTCAATCTAGAGATAATTTAAAACATTCTTCAGGAAACGATGGAGATTGTGTCCATGTATTTTCACTATTAAACTCATGTAGTAGAGAAATGCTTTTAAAAATATAACAGACTTACTTTTGTATCAAAGTCATCTATCTCAAGCTTTGTTCACATAAATCTTAGAAAAGTATATTTTCATGTCAAAATGGAAGTTCATATTTTTAAGGAAAACAATAGCACCAAAAGTAGAAGGTTCTTTTCTGCCAGATAGTGAGCTGTATAAAGCAACTGTCAAATTCAGCAGAAATTTACACATGAACTTTTACAGGTGATATATCACAATAATGATGACATGGTATTTATTTAGCAGTCCGAGGACATTCAGTATTCCGGGAACCTAAAGGCTTTTCATAGCTTGAGATTACCACTTCACAACTCATCTGCCTTTTTCAGTATCATAGACTGGTCTAAGAAGACAGCTGAAATAAAATTTGGATTCTTTCATCATGCATGTTATATTTTGCTTTAACACAATGATGCCCAGGTGGCAATTTTGGGAGATGTAGATGTTGAACTATGGACTCAATGTCATGGATCTAAAGCATAATCCAGTGTTCTCCTGAATCAGAATCACTCAGATGTAACAGGTTGTTGCTTGTCCTCTTCCCCTATAGTCTCTTTTTCAGTAGCTCTTGGGTGGGATCTGAGATTTTGAGCTTCTGACATATCCCCAAGTGTTGCTTGTTTGGAGACACCATGTTAAGTGCCACGGAAAATAGATTTCTTTTTCTTTTCTGTTCAATACACTTCCAACCTCCCACTCCTCTACTTGTCATTTATCAGTGGTTTCCATGTGATCTTTCTCATAAACATCTTACAGAAAAAAGCCTAGCACTCCTCTGGCTTGTTCACTCACAGATAGTGCCTTCATGGTTATTTGCAGGAACTGCACAGACATTTTTGGGTACAGGACTGTTATTGAAATTCCCAGTCTTTACTGAATCTGCCTTTAACTTTCACAGAACTCCAGATTTTGAAGTGTCATTTTCCATGAAACAAAGACAATTAACATCATTAACATCATTAGTTCGCTTCCCAAGCCTCTGAAATAGTTCTCCCCTCTTGAATAGGCAAGTACAGCTCTGTAGTCACCCACAGTACCAGAGACGTGCCCCTCTTCCATCAGTTTTCTCGTTGCTTGTATAAAGTGGGATTTAAAATAAAGGTTATTTACAAGAACAATGTTTACCTTACTATTTAAAACCCAAGTTAGTCTCATCAAACTTTGACATTTTCATTAACCATCAATTACTAGTCCTTTTAAAAATTATCATTTTGAAATGGAAATGGAAAGTTCCCTTCTAGCCAGGCTTGGTGATATATGCCTGTAGTCCCAGCACTTGGGAGGCTGAAGCAGGAAGATTGCCATGAGATTGAGGCCAGCCTGGGCTACATAGTGAGTTTAAGGCCAGCCTGAACTACATAGCGAGACCCTGGCTCAAAACAAAACAAAACAAAACAAAATGTCCCCTTCTGTTTCTCTTAATGTTACAAAGTAAAAACCAATGTTAAATCTTCATTTCTGTCTTGAAGGGTTTAAATTTCAACTATAAATACTTACAGGCCCTGTGTAATTGATATAGAAAATACTTCCATGCATCAATTAAAAGAGCAAAAAAAAAAAAAAAAAAGAGCACAGTGTTAGAAACACAGATTACAACCATTTTCACCGCACCCATGAACTGTTTCATACTTTCTGAATACATTGTTAGGAAACACCAACCATTGTCTTGATATGTCACATAATGGTTTAGTTAGTGAGCAACGAAAATTCTTATCTGGACCTAAGTATGAGTAATTATTATAGAAGAAAATATAAATATTAAAGAAAATGCTAATAACTATTTTTAATATGGAAAATTTACCTAGCCCCAAAGTATATTAGTACGGAAGTTTAAAGGACTAAAGGCAGCAGAAATATTGGCAACATAATCTCTCTAATCTTACTAATGACAGCAAGACACAAATTTAAGAGCTCATTAGTACTAAGCACATAATCTTCAAAGAATACTTTTTGACTACCTACTTTGGAGGCTAGCTGTACATGTCTTGTGAATATAAATTCCTAGGTATTATTTTTAATTAAGCACTATTTTGAGGTAAAAAGAATAAAAATTTTATAATCATGAAAAAACAAAACAAAATAATAGCAGTCTAAATTCTTCATTAATATTTTAAATTTTAGAAGTATAGATTTGGGTAACTATTTTGTTTCAAATAAAATTAACATCTATAAAATCATAATAGTGCTTTTGTCTTCTGAAATAGTGCTTTTGTCTTCTGAAATGGTGATGAAATTGAAACCAGAAAAAAAATCTATACAGGACACACACAGAAAAACACCACCAAATAGTACTTTTATAATAAAAGTCATAGTATGAAATAAAAGAGAAGAAATAATAAAAATAAGAATAATTTCAAAATTTACTGTTATTGTAAAAAATATCTTTAAATATACAATATAATTTAAATCTTCATATGGGTTAGTCATATAGACAGCAAACAGTAGTAGTATTCAAAGCCAGACCCTGTTGGTTTCAAGTATCTCATGACAATAATTTAGCATATGACAAGAAATATGGATAAAAATATTGAAAAAGTAAAATATTCCAGATTGGTTACATAAGAACATAGGAAAAATTCACATGCTATTAAGACACACCTAAAACACTCTTTCCACAATAGACAGGATAGTATTAGCATAAAAGACATTCAAAATAAAATGGGCTATTTACAGTTGTAATACAGAATTAGAAAACTTTAATTCATGAGTATGACAGACTTAAATTCTTAAAATAGAATTAAAAATAAAACAAAAAGTCTATAGACTAACTTTTAATATATAGCCAAATCCTAAATACTGATAATCTGAATTCTATATTATATTAGCAATTTCACATTATTTAGATTAAAATACCTATCTTAAACTAATAGTCCAGATAATTAGCAGCAACATCCTGGAGGCACTAATTACTTTCAAAACATCATAAAAAATGAAAATTATAAACATACATGTAATAAAGTATAGTGAAATATTAATAATGGCTCTCTTTGTATAATGAAGTTATATGTGATTGCTTTGGTCTGCTGTACTTTCAACTTTACCCCCAATTAATGCTTATATTACTTGCATAATGAAAAAATGTTTTACAAAGAAAGCAACTGTAAATGTATACATGTTTATGCATATATATGTTTGTGCATATAAAAGTGCATTTGTTTGTGTATGGAAATGTATTAAGAATAAAGATTGAAATACTGCATCATTCATCAATTCCTGGACTTTATATTTCATGAAGATACATAATTTTGGACATTTCCTTGAATAATATCTTTATTAAACATAAAATACCATAACAATCTATAGCTTCCTTTTCATAAGCCATTTTGAATCTTATCTTTTATAAATAAACCTTTTTGTTCCTGATTATGTTTCCAATTCATGGGCCATTTGTAGAAAACAGCAGCAATGAATTTACTACTAGCTACATAAAAAAGTCTTACAGTTTCTTTTCTTTGTCCTGAAATTACCTTTAAGGTTCAAGAGAGTTCTCCCAGGAATCGTATTCTTGAATTTGTTGAACAAATCTATGTTCTACTTACTAATATCCTTCATGGACATGAATGTGATTGTGTCCCTTTTCACCCATCATTTTCGTGTACTGAAAGCTTCTTATCTGCTCTTAGTATTTCATTCCTTTCATAATTTGTATTAAACTTTCAGGCCTTTTTATTTTTATGGTCTTACTAGAAAAAATAAAACTTTGAACTCTACTCCAAGTATAAAAACATTATTTGTTATAATCCTGACTTTTCAATTTTACCACGGTGATCTCAGGCATTTGGCTACTTGTGAACTCCACCACTCTACACTGCTTTCCTGGCCTGTCTTCAAGGAGAGTTGACCTAGATTCAGATAACATTTCTTTCTAGAACAAGTGACAGCATAGACAACTTCATTCTATCATAAAAATTTAGATTTTATTTCCTCAGGTATGTTACCATACACTTTCCATAGCTGAAATTTATCCACTATTATTTTGCTCATTCATACAGCTCTACAAAATGTTCTTGTGGGACCCATCTATTTGAGCACTTAGAACAGCTTCAGAGTCTTTGTAAACATAAAGATCTATCTCAGTGCAGTCATATTGGCCCATCTTCCTCCCTAGGTGCACATTTCATAATCTAGATAACTTTAGCATGGAGGAACTACTTTTGCTCGACTTTGGTTTTCCCAGTCTTGTGATCTGGTACTAATCCAATATAGTCAAGATAAATTTGAAGATCATGAGGAAAAGTGCTGGAGATGAGAAGATGGAGTCAGCCTGGATGCTGTCTAGCTAGGCTAGATTCCCTACCCTGTTCCCCTCTCCTATTGGTTTTCCCTGTGACCAAGCCCCTCCTCTATACTTTAAATGCAATGAAAGGCCAAACCCTCTGTACGAGTCTTGCAAATCCTTTTTATGTTTGGTTTGATTGTGAAATATCATTTTCTTTACCAAGTACCAAATTGGCATTTCTATTCCAAAAGCAGTGAGTAAGAATCACCTGGAAGGCATATGAAGAAACACTTTCCTGGTGTCAACTCCAGGAATTCTATTTCAGCAGGTTTCGATAAAGCTAGTGAATTTTTACTTCTAACAAGGCTCGTGAGTGATGCCAAGGTCACTGGCTTGAAGACCACACTTCGACAAAATTATGCAAAAACTTGCATAAAAGTCCATGATGTTTCACTATAATTTGCCTGCCAGAAGAATCCCCCAATCATCCTGACTAGCTTATTTTGGTTACTTTCCTATATCTAGAGACCCCTTCCCCTTCCTCTGACCATGGTAGAGAAATGCGAGTGATCTCAGTTACAGTTCTGCTTCCTGAAAAGATGCTGATATGGGTAATAATTATAAGCCTCAAATTTCATATCTTTAGAGTGAATATATAAGTGAAGATAAAAATAATCTCTCCCATAGACTATTGAGAGTATTAAATGAGAAAACGACACTTTTGTAGACTACCTGGCATGTAATAGGTGCCCAATAAAAATGTGTTATAGAATGTCAACGTGAATGATTATGGCATTATATCATTAACTCAGATTATTTTTTAGTTTCTGGGGAAACAACATGTGTTGCTAAAAAACAACAGTTAAGGACTCTGCTAAGTTAGACTTCACATTTCACTGGGGAGAAAGAAAGAAAAGCAGAGTGAATGGACTAAATAGATAAAATATTATGGTTAGTATGACAAAGTTAAAAATAACTGTATTGTGGGACAAAGTCATTGGGGGAGGCTGATCTGGTCAGAAGAGACAAAGTCAACTCCCATGAGAAGAGAAGGCCTGAGGATAGACAATTCCAGATATAGGAGCCTCCAAAAAAAGGGTCTAGAGACTTAAATTGTTTAGCATGTTCGAGGATGCTGCAGGATCCAATGTTTGTGGAACCTTTTGAGCAAAGGTAGCAGGTGAGGAAGTTAGAAAGGCAAAGGCATGCCAAATCCCTCTGTGGTGCATAGGATTTTAGTTTAAGAAAAATGGAAGCCCATTGGGAATTTTAATTTCTAAAGGCGTTTCTTGTGTTCTGATTAATCTGTTCACAAGACCACTCTGGGTGAGGATAGGTCACAGAAATGCAATGCTGGAAGACAGGTCAGTTAGGAGGCTATATGAGGCTATATGACCGGTCCAGGTAATAGATCAGCAGTCAGGATTAGGGTGAGAGAAGTCAGAATGAAGAGAAATGGATAAATTTGAAATAGATTTTGCATATTTAACTGCTATGGATTTAATGTACATTATATGAAATGAAAGCCTTAAGGCTGATGACTAAGTTTAATATATTACAATGCTGAGAGGATACATTCATTAAACCAAACTACTTATTTTGACAGTTTTTACATATTATATATAGATGATTTATAAATATTCTTTCTTGTCTGAAGCTAACTGCATATAGATTTTTTCTGGGTGATTTTTAAAATAAGTTGCAAAGTTGACATTTCTTATAGTATTTGCTAGGTTGTAAATAATCATAACATTCTTCCTAAGCTCCTGTATGAAAACCTGTGATATTTTAGCTCTAATTAGTTTTTAAAATAATAATAGATGATATTTATACAATGCTTCACATTTACCAAATTCTCATTCAGCTCAAACCACTAGGTTACAGCCCAATTAACCATCAAAACTAATTCATCTCTCACTGATGTTATTCTAATCCCCACTCACGTAGCTTTGGCTTTGTGATCCTATATGCTATGGAAAACCTATTGCTTTGCTTAAGTTTTACTTTCTATCCTTAGAGTCACCTTAACTATGTTTCTTTATTACAGTTTATTTTACTCTTCAAGTACGCTAAATGTTAAGAGATGGTGAGAGCCATCAAACTCAGCCAACCATCAAATTTAAATGACAATCTCTGCAGGAGACTAGCTGTTCTGAATCTGACTTATCAAGGATAATGCATTTCAACATGCACACATCTGTTCTTAATAATTTTAATAATTATTCATAATAGTTAATAGTAATGTTGCTAATAACAAAATGCCATTCATACAATACTTCCTGTTTTCCAGATTCAGAATTGGAGCTGTCCCGTGCATGGACTATTTCACTGAGTCTAATATCATAAGAACTCTACAAGGCTGGTGCCACTGGCCTATTGTATAAACAAAGTTCAGAGACTCAATGATTGATTCACAGGTCCTTATCCAGTAAAAGCCTCAAGTGTAATCCAGGGTTGGCTGGATAGAGAGGAACGAGGTGCCAGAAGTAAACAGTGTATATAGAATTAAAAGTGAGTCACAATCATACAACTGTTCCTCATTTTAGGGAAGATCCTGATAAGTGTAAGGTATCCATAAAGTTTTCAACCTAAACACAACAAAACAAATAAATAAAACAAAACAAAAAACACTAGAGTGTCTTCCAGTGGAAATAAAAAATGAGCACTGACTTGTTCCTCCGTTTACATGAAAAGAAATAAGGAGGCTATCAGGAGAAAAACTCATTCACTAATACCTTCTCTTGAGGCCAGATTTTCATTTGTTATTTTAAAAATCAAACAAGGAAAATATTCTTCTCAATCTGGCTTCCTTTATATATCTACATAATGACCCTGTGTAGTCTTAATTCCCAAAATACTTTGCAAGGTAAATCACCATTCTAAAGGAGAAGCACAAAGTTATTTGCACAATCTCCACTTCTATTTGGCTAACCATCATTTAAGAATCATACACACACACAAAAAAGTTCCCCAGCTCATTTAAAGTTTCTTTTGTTTTCATGCACTGTGAATTTGTGATAAAGTGTTATTATGGAACACCCAGCAGTCAGATTCACTAGCTCGTTCTTAGATGTCAGTAAGGACATACTAAGGGAAAACTGAATTATGTAATTTCATCACTTGGACTGTTTTCATTGCTGGTCTAAAGAAGTGGTGGATGAATACTCAAAGATACCATACTTATTTTTCTTAGCAGGAGGGAAGGGCTGTACAGCGATTAAAACGGCATCATGCTGATTCTTACAGGATGTGGAATGGGTCTGACCTACAAGAACAAAAAAAAACCTACATCCATTAACTGTTCTAAAAAGCCCCATTTTAATTGTATAGGTGGCTTCCACAGAAATGTATACTGTAAGTTGCAGTTACCTATAAGCTAAATCCATATAATTTTACTGGTGATATTAGTAGATTCTTCACTTATAGGAGTCCTTTGGTCTCAAAATTTAGAAAAATAGGTGGAATTCTACAGCCTTGCTAATTGCACACATTTCCCAAACATTAGCCAGTTAAATATCCTGAAAACGCCTGTAGTGTGCACCCATTTAACTTTGCTTACTCAAGCACTTTTCAAGCAGAATGACAAAGAGATGATTTTTATTTTGTTTTGTCTTTTTAAAGAAATTTTGTTAGGAATACTTAGTAACAAAAATAATTTGAGTGAATAAGAATTTTTAGCCTTTATTTTCACTAGATGTCTCTCTTGATTGTATTTTTATTATATCTTTAATTTTCTTTTTGTACCTCAAATTTTACACAAAATGTGTTTCACAGGGAGTAACTATCAAAATATTTCTATTGCAATTTGAACTTGTTTCCATGCCATAATAGTAGTCCAGTTAAAACTCTATGGATAGTAACAGCATTTCTGAAAAAGAATATAGATTTTAAAAGAAATAAGACTTGGAGTTTGAAGATTGTATACAAAATTTATTTTTTCAGGAGAATGTGATCTTAAGTCTATCTGTATTGCTATAACAAAATATTATATAATGAGCTTACATATATCAGAAATTTATTTCCCACAGTTCCGTAGGCTGGTTATCTAAAATCAGAGTGCCAGTAGAGTGGGACTCTGGTGAGGCTTCAGGGCTGCAGATAGCCAACACCTTTCTGTGTCCACACATAGTAGAAGGGCACATTTAACTCTCTTAGTATGTATCTATTATAAGGGGACTGGTCTTAAACATGAGGTCTCTGCTGTCATGATCACATCACCTCCCTATCTCCAAATAGCATCACATGTGATTTGGGGGATTAGAAATATTCAGATCATAACATGTAAGATGTGACTATATTTCATACACTGAAACTCAATATTTAGTAAAAAATTCAAAATTCTATTCTAAGAGAGAAAAATATGCATGTCTTACCTAGTTCTTTAACCTATGTCCACCAGTGTACTAGGCACTGGGGACATGAAAATTACTAAGATACAACCACTCACTTTAAGAAACCTATTTGGATTGTATGATTACAGCTTTCTGTATAAGTATCTTTGGTGACTGCCTGCCCAATGTGTTTTTAATAGTGGAATTAATACAGAATTCTGGAAGCACAAGAAATGCAAGGAACCACTCCTTGAATGAATGCAGTACCAGATGTAATGACCAAAGCAGGGTACATGCATGGCATGCAATTTAGGAGGGCAATGAAGCATGACTAAATAGTCTTTATGATCTAAAATACTTTCA
Organism: Heterocephalus glaber; assembly: GCF_000247695.1. The sequence continues at coordinate 16,571,417 of NW_004624778.1, read as the reverse complement.
CACAAGTATTCAATGACCTTACATAGCCCTTAGGAGTTCTGAGTAGCATTAACTCCAGCCTGTTCCAGTGAAAGTGGCATACTTCACCCTAGAGACATAAGCCCATAAAAAGATTTAAACTCAGAGCTCAATCCCCAATACTGCCAAAAATTAAATTTAATACCAAAAAGGCAACCCTATTAAAAAGTGAACAAAGGACCTGAATAGACATTTCTTCAGGAAAGATACATAAATGGAAGATAAATAAATCTATGAAAGATGCTACCATCACTATTCATCAAAAAATGCAAAATCAAAATTATAATTAAATATCATTTCATATCTATAGAATAGCCACGGTTATTTTTAGCTAATAACAAGGGTTGGCAAGGATGTAGAGAAATAGCAATGATATATTCCTAGTGGAAATGAAAAATTACATAAACATTTTGGAAAATATTCCTTAAATCATTAAGCATACAGTTACTATATAACCCAGAAATTCCACTTATGGGTATATTCTCAAGAGAACTGAGTACCCATTTCCACACAAAGACTTATACAAAAATATGTATAGCAGCCTTATAAATTGTGGCCAAAAAAGTAAAGATAATCCAAATGGCTCTCAACTGGTAATGGATATCAAAAATATTACTAGATCCATCCAAGGGACTACTAATTGGCCATAAAAAAGGAAGGGAGTACTGATAAATGTTACAACAAAATTTATCCTACATGAACCTTGAAAACATTATACTATGAGAAAAGTAGCTGCAGAATTGTGATCTCACACAATTGTGATTGTACTGAAAACCATTAAATGGTACACTTTAAAAGCTAAATCATATGGCATATGAATTATATCTCAAAAAGCTGTTTTGTTTTTTAAGAAAAGCATTAGACCAAGAAAATTATTTGAATTTTCAATACTCATTTGTTGAGTAAATATCACTCCATGACTCCAAATGCTTTAACATTTTACCACTTTTAACTTAGATTTTCAAGTTGGTGTTGTTTGCCCTAAAGTACACTGCCACCAAGTGGTGGAGGAAAATTTGCTCTCATGGTATGGGTTTGAGATTAAGAATTAAGGTAT
>NW_004624778.1:16548566-16566338 GCF_000247695.1 Heterocephalus glaber | reverse complement strand
AGACTCATGTAATGGTACAAGATCCCAATGATGAATGTAACTGTATTTTATACCTAAAATGTACCAATAAAGTTAATGGGGGGGGAGAAAAAAATAAACAAAAAAAACCCTCTCCTGTCTAGTTTGGCTTAAGTTTCATTATGCATCCAAGTCACGGGACCATGTGTAGTCTGGTTCTTCAACATGAAATGTCCTTCTAGGCAGCTTTCCACTACTGTCAGCATTTCCCCTCCTTCTAAGCCACAGATGGTCAGTTCACGCTGCTGAGATTGTTAGGGCTAATTAAAATCATATCCTTAGATTGCCTTTTTAATGCTTTTACTTAGTACATGGTCTCTGTCTTTCCCACAGGGGCTGCTTCTTCTTCCCTCATCCATCCAAGAAAGAAAAAAATTAGATTCATAACCATCTCAAGGATAAATGCAAAACACTGTCCAAATTGCTTTCTCCAAGAAAAAAGGGAAAAGAGGTAGAGAAAAAGCCTAACACATAGTAGATCCTAAAATAAATATTTGTGTAGTGAAAAACTCAATCCTACCAGCAATTCAACTAGTGTTTCTATAACCAGCTGTGATTGGCAAATATAGTACTAAGTCATTTTATCAATAACAGTCATAACTATACTTTTCTTTTAATCTATAAATATATTCAATGGAACCTTTTAGGTATTAGGTGGGATAGAATTTTGTATGGTCTATGACAATCATAATCTCAGTTCAGGAAAGTAATTCACAAAGTAATGGACAGAAGCAGCTCACAGATGATTTTAAATTTTGTTCTTGCTTTAGTTCTGCCTTATATTATATACCTATGTGTTATATTTGGGGTCATATTCCTATATAAAAAAGCTTTTATTAATTTCTAAATGATCAATTTGGTAATTACATGGTGAAGGATAATCAATATAAACTTAGTAAAGGCACTTCTTTTTATGATATAGTCATTAAATATGTATGGGGGGGCCCTGCTAATAAGGGCAATTATAGATACTACATGAAATTTAAGAACTCTTAGGCAGAGTCACTGATGTTATAAATTCACAAAAACTCCATTCAAACTATGAGTAATGCATAGCAATAGATAAATATCTTAATGTACTTTATAAGTATTTTCCATTTATGGCTATGAGCTTAAGCCTAAAACCCAATACAAGTGAACAGATACACATAGAAGAAGATTGAATGCCTGCATTAGAGATAGAAATGCCACTGACTTTACAAACAAATGAATAAGTCGTTTTTTTTCTGCCAACTACACATGCCCAGAAAACAACTAATATTGCATGGTCTTTGCAAAAAAAATGTTAAAACCAAAGAAAAAACAAAAGCAAAAGTCATATCAAATTTGAATTATGTTTTTTCCTATCACCATGTATATCTGAGCATTGACAGTGAGGAAGAAATACATGCTGGTGTTTAAAAAATTGAATTTATAGAGTGTATCTAAGAATAGTTTTGGAAAAGAAAAAACACTATTCATAGTTAATAATGTACTTACTACTAATAGTATTGATAACTTGCAATCTCTAGACTGTAAAAGTAACTTACACTTAAAGAGATGATGATGCTGAAGGAAAAATTTCAGAAGGGGATATCAAATTATAAAAGCTTTAGAACTATTAAAAAAAACTGTAACATCAACAGAATTTTTTCAGTCTGATCCTAAAAAGGATATCTTTTTCACACACCTGAAAATCTAAGATTGTGCTACCAGTGTGTAAGTAATGTTGATAATATATTTCTCCATTGCCACTAATTTCTTCATAAAACTGACCAAGGAATCTTAAGAATATAGGGCAGAAGATAACTACTTTTTCTGTGGTTGCGGTTTCTCTTTCTCTTAATGTGCTTGACTTTTCATACATATTACCAGCTAAATGACTTAGACACAGAATTGTATTTTGTCATAATCTGAAGGCTAGGAAGTCCAACATGAAGGTGTCAGTGTGGTTGGTTTCTACTGAGGCCTCTTACTCCTCAGCATGAAGATTGTGGCTTCTCTCTTTGCCTTCAAATGACCTAGCTTTGGCTCGCACACTTGGAGAAAGAGAATACTGTAGTTTCTCTTCTTATAAGGACTTAATTGCTGTCAGAGCGTCCTGAACCTTAGGACTTTATTTAACCTTAATTACCCCTTAACAGTTCTATCTCCAAATATAGACATTTTGGGATGCAATGAACTCAGTTCATAACAATGATATATGAAGAAAACATGATCTCAGCGGAAAACAAAATATTTTGATAGAAAGATAGGTAACATGTTTTATACTATGCAACTTCATTTCTTATGTATAAAACTCAGATGAGCCGGAGAACAGACCATGTTGAGTTACTAAGATGAATAAGACATGTAGCTTCTGTGTTGAAGAAGCTTACTATTTATCTGGGGGAAGCAGCTTAGATAATAAAGTGTAGAAGTACCGAGGGAAATGAAAACAGGATGCTACATGAGTGGCTATCATCCTTCTGCCACTATCCTAACTTTTTCTCTGGGTTTCTAGAGATTATTGCCAATAGTATTTCTGTGCATCATTAATCATTATATTTGTTCTTACATGATTCATGATAGTTACACGGCTGCCTGTTGTTGATATGTAGGTTTTAGAGTTGAAAAAACTGGGTCTGGAGAGAGTGCAAGGGGTGTTTTAACATTTGTTGTATTTATTTTTGTTTTGTTTAATCTTTGCAACTAGGCTTCAGGCTTCTTAGGGGGACTTGGAAGAGAATCTTCTATTTATTTCCCATAGCACTCAAAGCTGTGCCTTGGAATTCTGAATCTTCTCCTCCCATTCTCACACCTAAATGGTTAACAAATTGTTTAAGGATGTAACTATCATACTTTTACATATGAAGGAACTGAGGATTACACAACTAGCCAAGATAAAATAGCTAGTAAGCCACAAATCAGAAAGGTTTTCATGTTTGTGCATTGCTCTAGAGAAAGTCTAATCAAAAAGGCAGAATAACTCAGGACCTATATCAATTTTCCAGTTCAGTATCAGATTCTCCAGTCACATCAGCTCACTTTTTCCTCCCATCGCATGCTCATTCCCACCCCTTTATACCCTTACTTCCTGCTATCTGAAGGCTCTTCTCCCACCACCTCCAACTGTCACTCTTTCATCTCTGGTGAACTCTACTGACATTCCCTCCCCCTTTTTCCAAATGATTCTTTAACTTTTAAGTACTTGCCTTTCTGTTCACCTGACTAGTTCTTGAAGACAGCATCTATGTCATACTTTTATTTCTGTTTCCACAGAACACTTGGCACAAGGCTTAGTACACAGGAGGCACTCAGTTATCAGTTGCTTGTTTATTATGATCATTGTAGATCAGTTGTGTATCTTCAACAAGAAATGATTAATTCACTATCCTCAGCTATCTTTATTATTGTTCAGATCTATATTTAGTGGAATGTTAACTATTCTTTTGTTCTTTTCTATTATTGTTACACAATGATAGTTTTTATAAGGCATGTTTATCTTCCCCTATATATCTTAATCTACTCTCTTCTAAATTTCCTTTTTTGAATATTTTTCTAAACTTTTCTGAATAGCTTAGTCTAATATCTATTTGCTGAATCAGTATATCATTTAATGATCAAGATAATATACACATACACATTTATATAGATGTAGAAATGGGTTCTAAAGAAATTTTCTTAGAAACATACAATAGGTATGTGTTTATCATTTATATATGTACACATATGTATGAATATGCATATAAATGTATAACAACATTATAGTTGATAATAAACAGTGTATAAGATGATGGGTCCAGTCTATTTTAATGAAACTTAAAAATTTCTATCACCTCGTGACACTGTGTGACACTATAGCACAACATAGCACCTTATGCATTTGTGGTGTTGGTGGCATAATTAAATCTACTATATTGTCAGTAACATAGAAATACAGCCTATACAATTATGTAAGGTACATAATACTTGAGAAATAAATGATTATATTACTGGTTTATATATTTACTGTTCAAAACTTTTATTGCCATTTTAGAATGTTCTCCAACTTATAAAAAGAAAGTTTTCTATAAACAGTAGGCCATGTTATGCTATCAGCAGCCTCATAGATGTTGTACTTACCACATCCTTCATTTCTCTAAGAAACCTCATCAAGTGATTGACAATCCCATCTAGAGTTGTGAGGGCATACTCTAGGATGTTCACACACAACCAAATCACCTAATCACACATTTCTCAGAAGGAATCTCCATCACAGTCTTGTGTGACAGTATATTAAATTATAATTTAATTTGAATTCTTTGTGTGATCAGGCTTAAAGAACATATCTATGCAAGATGTGGACACTGAGATGTACACAGAGAGTCAACATTCCAATAGGTCCTGTCCCTTAAGAGACTGGAGAGGGTAACACCTATGTGGAAAAGCTTCCTCACAAAAGCATTTTCTTGGGAGAAGTCTAAATCCAAGTACTACTCATAAAGTAGAGACAGAGTAAATTCTCAGATGTGCCTTTTGTTTCCTATTTGGGGCAAAAAGCTAACCAAGCAGTCTTATGTAAATGCCAGGAAAATAGTCCATTTCAACCCTAGCCAACATTTCTCCAGAATTTTGATAAAGCAAATATTTGAGAAAATTTTACATCCATAGGTAAACTTTTAATATGATATTGCTTTTATTGATGCAAATGGCCTTAAGGAGAATTCCTTAATCTTTTCTAGAAAGTTCAAAGTTATTTAAATTTCTTACTGGCATTTTTGACCCAATGGCTTCTAATGAAGAGCCTATTCCAAATGAACCCATTTCTCTCTGTGTAAATATAAGAAGACACAGGGCTCATCCAAACCAGATGCTTTATTGATAAAGGTTAAAGACACTTTTACCACATACATTTCTGCATTGATCCAGACACTGTATCAATCTAGATCTAAAACAATAGCAAACATCCTGAATGTTTAGTGAGTATTATCTTGCTGTGTTGATAGAGGTGTGTATGAGTAGAAGGATGGAGGAAAGGATGAATAGCTTTTTCAAATTATAATCAGGTAATTTTTATTATAGACAGATGGAGGCTTAAAAATATGAAAGGAGATAATGTATTTTTTACTACTTATTTTTAAAGACCAGGTTTAAGAAAACTAGTAATCATAGCACTAGCGATTTAAACAAAATATATTGAACTGCAACAATTTTGAGAGAAGCACACTCAGCATCCTCCTTTTTAAGACTCTCTCATCCTCACTGCTTCAGGCCCTATCTTCTTTCTATGAAAATACAGACTATCAACTCTTCATATCTTCAGATTCTAGCATTATATAGATATAAAGTGTCATACACAGGAGCATTACAGAAATCAATGTTATGAGTTTGTAACTATACTACAGGCTTAGTGAAGCCAGACTTCAAACTTCTTTGTAGTCTTCTCAGAGCCTACAATGTTTGTACCTGAAAGATGTTTAATATTGCTTTATTTTATATTTTTTCAAATAAATAAAAATGTTACCAGTCATTGTAACATCTCTAAACTTACTTTTTAAAAAACCACATTGTTGATAATCTTGTCTCATAAAGGTTTCTCCAGGTCGTTAATGATTATACAATACAGTACGCCCCAAAAGGCTCGTGTATTTGGAGGTGAGCCTTGCCAGAATGGGTGGGTGATTGGGAACGTGACCTGAGAGGATTGTGTTCTTATCCTGGCTCTCTCCCTCTCCCTCTCTATTTCTCTCTCTCCCCCTCAATCAATCTCAATCTCCCAATATCTGTCTGTCTGTCTGTCTGTCTCCCCTCACCCTTTGTGGCTGCATGAGGTGAGCAATTTTTCTCTACCAGGCTGTATCTGCCCTGGAGCCAGCTGACCATGGACTGAAACTTCCAAACTGTGAGTCAAATTAAACCCTTCCTTCTTAAAGTTATGTCAAGTTGTCCCAGTGATGGGAAAGCTGACTGATACAGAAGACAATGTACATGCTAGGCTTCAAATTATATGTAATGTATATTATTCTTTTATATTACTGAGAAAAGCAACAACATTTCTCCTTACTTGTATATATAAAAAAAACCCTACTTGAAAAGTTTGTGAGTTCATGAAGATTCTATATTAAAAAAAAAATCTAAGTGCAAGAAGACCAAGAGTTGAAAGGCAAGAGTCCAATAAAATTCATGATTAAAGTTTTATAAGCACAAGCTTGAATTTCTTATGGGATTTTTATCTAATGAATAATATAAATATGCTGAAGTTCTTAAGGGGTATGAAGATAAATTGGAATAACACTGGCAATGAGGTTCTTTTCTCTTCATCATCTACTTTTTAAGAGACAATTCTATTTCCTACATAAACTCACTCCAACAAGGCAACTTTATATTGGAAAGTCAAATATTATATCAAAGATATTATATCAACATTCATTTTTAGAGCCAAATGAAATACAACAGTACTCTAATCACTTCCTGAATTAAATCAAGCTTTCTATAGTAAGTATAAATAATGCAAGTTCTATGGGAGTTGGTTGAAATGTATATTCAGTTAGCAAAATGATTCCTTACAAACAAAAAAGAAAAAGCAAACACCAGGACCATCAAGATGCAAGCTATAAACATGCCCCTAACTCTTATATCTAGAATATATAAAGAACTTTAAAAATCAGGGCCAGGAATTTTAGCTCAGAGGTTCTGCCGCCTGCCTCGCAAGTGTAAGGACCCAAGTTTGATCCCCGGTACCAAAAAAATAAATAGATAAATATCAAAAAATCAAATAGCCCAATAAATAAATGGGCAAAAGAATTATACAGACATTTCTCAAAAAATGATATACTGATGGCCAATAAGTATATGAAAAAAATACTCATATTTTTAATATTCAAAATATTTAGCTATTAGAGAAATCCAACTCAAAACTACCTGGCGATTCCATCTAACCCCACTCAGAATGGCTACTGTCGATAATACAAACAGCAATAAATGCTGGTGAGAATGCTGGGGAAAAGGAACCCTTCTACATTGCTGGTAGAAATGCAAATTAGTACAGCTTCTATGAAAATCAATATGGAGGTGGCTCAAAGACTAGAAATAGAGCTCCCATGTGATCTAGCTGTACCACTCTTTGGTATATACACAAAGGAATTTAGTTAGAATGTCACAGAAATACCTGTGTTACCTACGTTTATTATAGCACAACATACAATAGCTGAAATATGGAAACATCGTAGGTGTCCATCAACAGAAGAATAAAGAAACTGTGGTAAATAAACACAATAAAATATTATTCATCCTTAAAAATAACAAATTTTTGTCATCTGCAAATAAATTAATAAATCTGAAGATGATGAAAGAAACCAAAATCAGAAAGAGAAATATCCATGTTCTCCCTTATATGTGGAATCTAAAAAAGATGACACGAAATTGAAAGACACTATTATGTAAAAGACATGAGAAAGGGAAAAGAAGAGAGTGGAAGTGGATATAAGGGAAGGTAATGTATATGTCAAAATACATTATACACATTTAAACTAACCAGAAAATATGAAAATGGGAGAGTAGGGTAAAGGTCCTGCAAGGGGTGATTAAAGCATGTTTTGTACATTTACAAATCTGCCAAAATTAAACCCATTAATCTGTATAACCAATAAGCAGTAATAAAAATAGAGAAAAAATAATACTTCTAATTTATACATTCAACATATAACATATATCCAAATTTTTGGAAACAGAGAGGAGGTCCATTTAGAATAAAATTGTCAGTATAGTGGCAATAAAGGCAGAATCCAGAAGGAGAGAGATGATCTATCTATGCATGTACTATAAATATTCTTTATATACTATATACATTATACATTATCTATATATTACACAAGTGTACTCTATTTATACTATATACATATCAATACACAGAGCATAGTTACTATTTATCCTGTATAAGGAGTTCTTGCAAATCAGTAAAATGAAGGGGAATGTTTCAAAAAATGTGTCAAAAGATTGACACTAAAGCAAAATGTAAAATGCAGTGTAAAAAAGACAATTACATTTAGTGTATTATTATAAAAAGAATGTATTTTATAAAATTGTTAGAGAAGAAAATGTTATGGAGAGGAATGTATTTTTTGGGCAAGAGGCAAATTCTGGCATTCCTGGTGTGGATATCAATAATTTCAGGTTACTTTTATTTATGATATAAGATAATAAATGACAAATATATTTAGTAATAATCAGATAAATGTTACTTAAATAAAAATTTAAAATATAATATCAAACAATTAAACTGGGTAACATACACATATAAACAGAAACACAGAGAAAGATATTATCTTAATTTTAAGTGAAAAAACTCATAACAGTGTAGTATATATGTCACTTATATGAAGAAAATATGTGCATGTATATATTTCTGCAAAGTCCAGGCAATTGGTTTATGAATGACCTGTATCTTTTTAATATTTTTTTCTGAGTCTCTTAATTTTTATTCTTCTCCTTCCAAATCTTCCATATGTTTTGATTTTATACTTCTATGTTTATTTTTCTGATTATGGAAATGATACACTACATTGAAAAAATAAGTTTCACTTAAAGAATAAGCAATATATTTGAGTATATTTGAGTATATTTGTTTACTGCTTTTGTTCATAGATTTAGTATGACAATTGTTTTAACTGTATTTTCAAAGAACACATTTACTGTATTTCTTTCTTCATTTTTTTCCCTTACCATCCGTACTTTTTGCTATCTCAAGATTGTTACAGGATGTTCATATATTTTACTTCATTTGTTCACATAACTACTAGTTCAAATGAAATTTCAGAATCTTCCATATATCACACAAATCTGCCTCATTTTATACTTCTTTCAGAAAAAGAAAATGAATGAGAAATGTTGAGATCAGACAGAGAATGGAGCATAGGCCTGCGACTCTGGGGTCAGACTGTCTGGATTTGAAACCTGAATCAACCTTTGTGACAGTTACTTATCTTCCTGGGCAAAAATTTTCTTATTTATTAACAGAGTTGACAATGACAATATTTTGTCCTCAGTCTAATTTTTTTTCATGAGATGGGGCTTTTCTTGTTTAAGATTCCTGTCTCTGCATCTCCTCCCCAATATCCAGGTTTTCTTGGATGACAAAGATGCTGCCTTAGGATTAATGGCACCATGACATACTTAGATTGGAAGCTTGAAGGAGCCCCTTTCATGGGTTCAATATCCAGTGGTTAAAAAAAACACACCAAATACAAAGTCTTTTTTACCTGCTGTTCTTTCTGGGGGAACCACATGACCAAAGACAGGAAGTATCCTCCACTGCCATTGGCTCCTTGCGGTGGACAAGTCACTTGAGTGACTTTCCGGCAAAAGCCTTACTGCCAACAACCAGTGGGGCACATTTCTCTCACAGATATGAATAACATGGCTTTCTGTAGCTTTTTTTTTTTTCACTAAAAGATGATGTTTAAGTCACCTGATGCACTACTCTTTTTCTTATTTCTCAACTGGTGCAGAATTAGAGGAAATAAGGGCACTGTTATTTAATGGGTTCCACTTCCACACCTCCCACAGGAGAATGTGCAGAACAAATGTCTCTCATTCTACTCAGTAAATGCTGCTTTTAATGTATGCAAGTGTATATATGCAAACATAGATACATATACATAAATATACACGCATGTGTATACATTTACATGCCTGTATATAAATGTGTGTGTATATATAGATTATATCATATATTAATTTTTAAACTGTATTACTTCCTATTGTTATAGATTTTATTAAACTGAAAATATTTCTTATGCAATATTAAAATAACTGGTCAAGATTTATCCTGAGTGATATACTAGAGATTTATCACCAGCATTAGGTGGAATACAAAGGCCCCCATACTTATGCAACTATAAAGTTTTGCATGGACATATGTGCTTCAGTGAGGCATGAGGAATTTATGAAACAACATGCCAAGCCACTGAAATTATTCGCCTCAGACAGGTAGAAAAAAACATTGCTGGAAAGTGGTAGAAAATATTATTTTTTCCTTTCCCAACTTTAGTTTTAAATATATAAAACAGAATGTATTTTGTATCAATTTATAAAATGTATGAAGAAAAAATGCCAATATGTATGCACATATATATGCCCATACATGTATATATTAACTAGTTTAGTTTATCCTGAGAAATCAGGATTTATATACATTTGGTTTGGGTACCAATGAACCTTATATTGTAACTTAGATATAAAATTTGATTCCATGTATTTGCAAGTTTACTTATGATCAGTATAAATTCTAGTTTATTCTATAACCTAGATCAGTAATATACATTACAATATCATTTCTATGAAAGCCATTCTGTGTTACTGTATTTTGATATTATAAATGTAAAAGTTCTCTATTTTCTTTATTTCACCAAAATATAAAATATGATTAAATTACACTCTTGCCAATTTAAAGATATATTTTAGTTAGAAAAATATTACCTCTCTATCCAAAGAATTAAAATCTTTTGCCCACTGTTACCTTAGTATTTATGGTTTGGTAACAAAATAGGCAATGCCATTGGCTAACCCATCCTATACATATCAGGCCCACAGATGAAAATGTTTTCTGAATATACTTTAAAGATACAGGATAAACAGAGTAGTATTAGTGTATAGGTTAACAGAAATAATCAGCATATCTTTTCATCTCTACTGAATGATTTTTAAATAGTCTATGGTTTTACTTCAATTCTTTGAAAGGCAAAAGAAGTTATTCCAAAGGAAAAAGTCCAAAGTCTAGTAAACAATTTTTGTTGTTATTATAGGAAAAAGGCAAGTAAAATTCAAATGTTAATGTACCTCAATAAAACAACATAATTCAAATGAAACTGGATAAAAGATATCTGGAATGCATAATGTGTATTTGAACACCAATCATATGTAAAAATTTCAAATTTGCAACAACACATGAATGACCTTACAATTCTGGATAATATGAACATATCACTGCACCTTAAATTTCTTTAAATTATATTCTCTCTGTGCAGGTTTTTCCTCAGTGTGCAGGATTTCAATGGTTCACTTTCAACACAGCACCTATGGGATTTCCATATTAATAAAACAATCTTAACACACACTGAACTTAATGTCAGAGACCCTGTCATCTCAAATTACATCTGCTTTTTCCACTCAAGTGCATATTTTAGAACAATTCCTTTTATTTTCTTCATCTATTTTCCTCATATGTGATATTCTGGAATCTTCTGTTGTTCAACACATCTGTCAAGTAGTAATTTGGGGTCCTTTCTTATTTTATCAGCAGAAAAATTAGACTAATGAATAATACATCTGGATTTTAATCAAAAGGCAAATAAACACTATATTTAATCCCTATGCAACTAAAGTAGCAGGAGGACATTTGTAGATTATTCCACTGATGAATTTATAGCTCAATGTGATGTTGGGAGGTGGAGCCTGGTCTGAGGAGATGAGTCATGGGGAGCGTGGCCTAGAAAGGTATACAATAAAACTCTGTATTGCAAGGAACTTGTTCTGCATGCATTTCACAAGACAAATAACATTTCTAAGAAAATTTAACTTGATAAACAAGCAATGTGTTTCAATAGGAGTAGTATGTGATGAATAATATCACGTGATTGTAACTGAGCCAATAGTTTTTCTCTCTCCCTTCTCCTTCTTTCTAAAGGATTATGGGTGATCAGCTACCAACAGCAAGAGATTATAGAGGAGATCTCATCTGCAGAGGAGGAAGAGAAAAAGAGAGGAATCCTTCACTTCAAAGGAGATGAAGGAGCTGTGTAAAATGTGGAAAACAGGGTAAAGTTTTACAGAAAAGTGCCACCTGAATAAGGCTGTAACAGTGTGGGTGAAAAATCTGTTTAATGACAATGCAATATCACATTTCCACAGAATCCTCAAAAGGAGGCAAAGGCAAGTGTCATTGGATAGGTTCCTTGTTAAAGCTATGAAAATAGAAAAAGATTCTATTGAGCCAATAAACAGCAGTGATTCTGTTATGATAGTTAAAGTCATCCTACACAATCACCTTCCTTTTGTCTCTCTCATACCAACCAAAAAGATTTTCAAAGGTAAGTGAAGGTTAATTTGTCTCTTTTTCATTATATTCTATATATTTTTATGATTTTATTATATCACAGTATTTTATATGAATCATTTTATAAGAATATTTTTGGGTTGTTGAACCAATCATCTGAGTTTCCATTATTTCGTATGAGGAATTCACTTTGATATACAAGTGCTTTGGATTACAAGCATGTTTCCAGAATAAATTATGCTCACACATGAAGGTTTCACTGTTTCTTCTCTGCCATGCCCCCTGCCGTTCTGCTCTCTCTTCGGCCCAGCAGACTATGGACTGAAACCTCTACAAACTGTGAGCAAAAATAAACTTTTCCTCCTTTAAATTGTGTGTGTCTGGTATTGTGTCTCAGCAATTAGAAAGTAACTGGAGACAAGGTGTGAGCAGAAATTCAGTTAATGGGGCCGGGGATTTAGCTCAGTGGTTTCGCTGCCTACTGCGCAAGCTCAAGGACCCAAGTTCGATCCCCGGTACCAAAAAAAGAAAAAAGCAACAGAAATTCAGTTAATGGTGATGCTGAGTGCCATTTAGTAAAAGATAGACTCGTAAAAACATTATGATGTGTCTTCATCCACCATGTTCACTGGATCTGGCACTGTGTAATTTCTGATCTTCCCCAATATCAAAATGACCACAAAAGGTAAAATCTTAAATCGATTCAGGATATCGAACCAACCACAACGGTGCAACTAAAGACACTCGAGAAAAATGACTTCTAAAACTGCTTCATAAAGTGGCAGGGATGGTGGAATAAATTTGTTCAAAATGAGGGGGACATTTTAGGGGTATTAATGGAAATGTGTCTTTTAATGTAATAATTTTTCAGTTTAAACATTTACTCTATTTTTTTATCACACCTCATATTTTGAAGGGAACAATGTAAACTCATTCCAGTCAGTAACTTACCCAAGACTGTGAGCTCTGCAGAGGCACTGATATTCTCATTCTTATAGGTGACAACACAGGTGTAAGTTCCACTGTCATCATCTGTCACATTGGAGATAAGCAAGTTGCTTCCACCCAATAGAGAATACTTTTTAGACCTACAGATAAAGGCATATGTAGACAGTAATTAACATATGCAGGTACCAGGCCAGGCAAAGATTTAGATGAATTTCTACAAAAACTCAAATTATAAAATTGGAAAGATACCCTATATTAGAGGCTTCCTAACATTTCACTTATTGATCAGAAATTAATTCAAGATAAAGTTGACTCATCAGAAGGCTTTGCACAAGAGTTAACGAAATGAAATAGATTTAATTTGAAACTAACTTTAAATGCTAAAAAAAGCCTTACATATAATCTAGTCCCATTCTATCATTTTATATTTGAAAATTTTAAGACTAGAAGACAATGTACTGTACCTGACATCCAATCCAGTGATTTTTGTCCAAAGCCCCAGTTCATACTGAATCAAGAGCATCTGGCTCTACACAGAGAACACACCATGAATTGTTGAGGCTGTAGCCAGGTTTCTTAGATGCTTTAATGATCTCAGACACACTGTGATACCTAAGATGCACCATTATCTAAATTCATATTTAAGGAAAATGAAATTTAAAAATTAATTTATAATCTATGGACCTATCTTGTAGAAAATAAATGTGTTAAAAGGAGCACTGCCAGTGCTCCAAATCAATGAAATTAATTTCTTTAAGTGAGATCCTTTTAATCAAAATGTTTGAGACTAAGTATGCCATTCTATTAAGGGCTCACATCCTAACTCTACATCATTGCTAATATTCCAGTAATTCAAGGCCAACCACATTCTCCTGTCTTACTTTAAATATTTTTTGTAGTTGGGATATCAGAGATATAATTAAAGGTAAAAGAACTACTCAAATTGTATAATGGAATGCTACATATTAAACTTAGGAAATGTTGGATTCATTTTTTGCTTCATATTTGTTAAAGTAAAACTGACACATAAAAGCTGTATATATTCCTGGCTTATAATGTGATGTTATATATAAAATATGAAATATGTATATGCATATATGGCATGAAATGATTACATCAAGTTAATTAATCTATATATCACCTCACATGTTTAGCATTTGTACTTGTGTGTGGTGAGTACATTTAAGATCGATCCTCTCTATACCTGCTTCTTAGAATGAGATCATCTAAATCTCCTTGCTGAAGGCTCTGGAGAGGACTGAGTGGCCACCCTGGCTTCCTCACTTTCTTCTCACGGTTGATCCTATGGATTTGGACTCTTGTCTCCATGCCCTCATCTCATTGGTAGCATTGTCTTTCAAAAACTGTACCATGCTTTCAAGTGTGGAAAAATATCCAATTATGATGAGAAACCCAGCATTTCTAGGAGCTCTTATCAAATTAGAGAAAGATAAACAGCAGTAACATATACTTCACGAAAGTGCTAAATGTACGATACCTGAGTTGGACAACTTCCTCTCCTCGTAACCAGGTAAAACTTGGCGGAGGATAGCCAGAGACACAACACTCCAGGACAGCATCTTTCCCCTCAACGGCTACAACATTGGATGGTCTCTGCAGAAAATATAGCTGTCTGTGCAGTCCTGGATCTACAGAAAGAAAACACAAAAATCACATTTTTTTAAAAAAAGATTGCAAAGATAAATGAGGCATCTCTTTTAAAAATCTGTTATTTTAAAAATTTTTATTTTGTGAGAAGATTGAAGGTGATAGAGAAGAAAGCAAAGAGTGGAGATGCCAGTGGCACTTAAAAATAATGAACTACCACGATTCCTGAACCCCCAGATTCTAGGATTACAGTACTGGAATATGCTTAAACTGGTAAGATATCATACGATAAGGCGAAGAACATAAGCTGAAGGCCACAGGTCACTCCTTTAGGCTATAGGCCTATTTATTCCTCATTATTGGAGAATCAAACAATTATTCTCAGTAACTTTTCTAAATGTCAGTGGAGAATTTTGATGTTCAGTTTATCTATCACTAACATCTATTCTAATTGCTTCTGCTTATTCATTATTTTTGAAGCTTGATATATATGGTAAAATATTAGAATTGCATTAAATAGTATACATGTACTGAGGATTAAAACATAAAAATTTGAGAAAATACCTTTAAAAATAAAGTTACACTTGTATAACGGAAGTTTTCTTGCTTGTTTTGTAACAAGTCTGGCTTTGGCTTGGTCTCTTTCATTTTCAAAGAATGAGTTTGCCCTGAAAGCTGAGACCCTGGGTGAATAAAGTGCTCTGTATCCTTCTTCTTCATCTCATATATTTAGTTGTTCTATATAGACGCAGGATTATTCATGTTTATACAACCTAAGAACTCATGTTACTCAAACTTAGCTCTCAATTGATCCAAAGTCAGTAAGGTAATACTAGACCAAATAAGCAAACTATTTAGAGTCATAAGCACAGGGTTCAAAACAAGAAAGTTTTCTCAGAGTAAAAAGCTTCCCATCTCTAGATTATAAACCCTATGCATAATCCTAGGGACACACTAGTCTTATGGTTAGGTGGACTTGGAGGAAATTGCCCCACCAGGCAACACCCTCTGACCTGACTAGTCAACCAAATTTTGATTACTGAAAGTTTATTTAAGATAAAATGTCATGTTTCCAATCCCCAGTAAAATACACATCCTTCTAGGAAGGTTTAACTAAAGCGAGTGTGTGTGTGTGTGTGTGTGTGTGTGTGTGTGTGTGTGTGAGATATAGATCATTAAACCAAGGGCCTTTGCACTTAGCTACATCTCCAAATTTATATGTATATACGTTTTTGTTGTTGTTGTTGTTTGAGACAGGGTCTCACTAAGTTGCTAAATTGCCCAGAATGGGCTCAAACTTGCTATGCTCCTGTTTCAACATCTCAGAGTGCTAGAATTACTCTTGGGTGACTGTTTTCAACTTAATGCATTAAGTGGAATAAGTCTGGAATCTATCATGTTGAAAATTCAAAAAAAAATTTTGATGAAAAGAAAACTAGGCAATGAACTCTTAAAAATTTTTAGTATTAGTATGGACAGAGAATTGCTGAGTGAGATTAGATTCCTCTGTGTAATATGTAGCATAGGTGGCTGGCAATCAGAAAGGAAATGAGGAGGTAGGGCAACTGGAACACATTTAACATTGTCATTAATATTCCCTGGCCTAACTTGTCTCCAGTTAGGTTGATCACAGAAAATAAAAGAACAGCAATTCTCAAGTTAGTAGTTGGAATTGGAATTGTCATCTAAAGTACCGTGTGTGACAAAGAAATTCACACTTTCTCAGTCTTCCCATATCTACTTGTGGGTGTTCCAGCAGCAAAAATGAATACTTTTCACAATGAAAATATTGAAGGCATTTTCAAAATGTGTTAATCCTTATTAAACCAATATTTTTGTTAAAAGCTTCAAACTTTTGAACATTAGTGGTGATATTTCATTTTCTCTGTTGAAAATGACTTTTCAAATTAAACAAATATGATTCAAAAGATTATAGTGCTTAAAAACATTTTTTCTGAAATGGATAAGTTCCCAACATATGCATTTCCAAATAGTGGTCTTAATGAGAATGAAGGTCAACTCATCCAAAAGCTTAGCTTCCACCACCTGCTCCTCAACAGAAACATTTCTACTGAACATACTACATAGGGCTATTCTGTAATATCACCCTAGGAAAACATCAATTAAGATCTACCTACTTTGATCTCCTAGGTAAAATAAAATTATCTGGTAATTTTATGTACAGGTAAACTATTTACCAATGGAACAACCAATATTTCACCTCAAACTATTTTATCAGAAAACAAAATTATGTAACAAACTGGTTGATTTTTAGAATATCTATTTTTTTTCATTTACCAAAAACTTAAATAGAATGTGTAGAGTTTCTATATATATTATATAAGGTCCCCATCCCCTGCCACTCAGTTTTCCCCAGTTATAAACATATTAGCATCATATAGTACATTTGTTACAGTTAATGAATCATTATGACACAATACTGTTAACTAAAGTCCATAGTTGACATTAAGGATAACTCTACTTTGCACACGTTTTGAAAAATACACATCATATATCTAATATTATTATATACAGTAATTTTGCCACACTAAAATTCCCTGAGCTTCCCTTATTCACTCTTCTCAACCCCCAATTCAAACCTTAATCAATAACTAATCATTTTTGAGCAAATAAATGCCTCTTTCTTGAGGACCTGCACTCTTATTTCCTCGAGTGTGTACCTTTCAATTTCTGCCTAACAAACCTGTCCTTTACCTCATGCTGACTAGTTCTCGAAAGTCTTTTTCTGAAGCTGCAAAGTTAGTCTATGAGAAAGGTGAGTTAGGTTTCTTATCTCAGCTTTGGGACCTCCTCAGATCCAGTCAGGTGACATTTTCTCTTGGTCAGCCAGCCAGGAGAAAAAGAGGCATTGGGACCACAGCTTTGGACAGAGAATCTAGAAAGAATCTCTAGAAGAAGTCTCCAGAACCCCAGTACTGAGCATTACTTTGAGACACAACTGGTTTACAATGAACCAAGGACTGTTAACCAAAATGAGGGGAAATTTGAGAGAGGGTGAGCTGGTCCCAGCTCCCGGAAGGAAGCTCCCCGCCTCCATCCCAGGCTCCTAGGGAAGAGAGGGTGAGCCGGTCCCAGCACCCAGAAGGAAGCTCCCCTGCTGCCATCCTAAGCTCCTAGGAAAGAGAAGGTGAGCCCCATGGGTGCCAGAAGCACCCCCCACCACCCCGTGGAAATGAGAAGACACA
>NW_004624778.1:16499058-16538796 GCF_000247695.1 Heterocephalus glaber | reverse complement strand
TTTGTAAATAGGGAAGGGTGGAGGGCGTGAAGGAAGGGCTAGGAATGGGGAAAAATACCAAGATGCATTATATAAAGGTAGAATTCCCAATGAGAAATGTAATTGTGTTGTATACCTACAATGTACCAATAAAAGAATTTAATACAAAAAAAAACCCACATAAAAGTGCAAAAAACCCCAAAATGAAACAAACAAACAAGAAAACAAAAAACCCAATCCCATCAGTAACCATTTCTTATTATTGTTAGTTTGCTTTTGGTTTCTGTTTTTGTACTGATAAGGTGATTTTGGCTACCTAAAGAGACAATATCAAACTTGATATTTGCCTTATTTTTCTTCTTTAATATATGAGAGTTAGAGGAACATTCAGGAAATACACTTTTAAACTATGAGGATAAAGATGCATTTGTCAGGGTTAACTCTGTGATGAAATTGTGGGTGGTTTTTATTTTCACCTTTGAATTTTTCTATATTTTCTAAAGGTTTTCAAAAGGACATATTGTATTTTTAGAATGAAGAGTTATTTTAAACTCTAGTGTTGCAAAGTGTATAGAAATTCTATGAAGAGTAAAAGTCATAAAAGTTAGTGACTAAAATTCTCAGCAAATATTTGAGAGCAAATAAAAGTTCTCCCTCTAAACTCTGCTGGGTATAGATGAAAAGCCGTACAAGGTATGAACTTAAAATTCTACGTTGTGAATCTTGTTCCCTGAATTAATTTTAGTGGAACAAAGATAACATTAGTAATTAAGGATTAAAAACCATTTGTGGTCTAGCTCCACGGGCAATGAGTATCCAAGTCCAAATGGTGTTATTCAGCTAACAGAACATGAAGCTCTTTTACAAGTGAATTAATGAGCATGGATTAATTACAAGAAAGACTAATAGAATATAAGGTTGTAATGTCTTATTTCATAAATGAAGTGATAGCTACACATATGGTCATTTTACTTTTATTCTTTAAATTATAAGTAATGGGGGGGAAAGTAAGAACCAAGATACATCATGTACAGGTACAAACATCAAATGATAAATATAAACGTATTGTTTACCTAAAATGTACCAATAAAAGAATTTAAGGAAAAAAAATTGTACTACAATCAAACCAGCAAAAAATGATTTTTTTTTTGGTACCAGGGATCAAACTCAGGTCCTTGCACTTGTTGGGCAGGCGGCGGAACCACTGAGCTAAATCCCTGGCCCCCAAAAATGACTTTTTCAATGTCAAAATTTTATATTAAAACCTTCAAAGTAGACTTGATGTGACACTGAAGGCTATAAATGCCCAAAATGACACAACTATTTTTCTAAACAATCATGACTTAAGAAACATCTGGTCTGGCTTTTTCTTGTTGGGGATTTTAAAAAAATGTTACCCTGACTTTTTGACCTGGTCTCTGTCATCAGAGTGGCAGTGCAGTGACTATTCCTGAGAGTGTAAGAAGCTGGCAGGTAATTAAGAAAAATCGTCATTATAATGATCTGTGTCTCAGACTGTGCAGATTGCCTTAAGTGTAGAACCACTGTAAGACAACAGCTGCCTTTGACTCAAGTGGAAATTCTGGACTACTCTACCTTGATCTGTTATCACATTTGATCTACAATGCTTTTTGTGAAAAAAGAATAATGACAACTGTTGGCTGTTATTCAGGACCCCAAAGAACTTTGGTTCATGTAAGTGACAGCTACTAATATTTATCATGTTAATCAAATTGTATTTATTAAATATGTATTTATACCTTACTAAAAGTTATATTTTAAAAAATAACTATATTTTTCAAACGTATATATTAGTGAAAATCGTGAGATTTTAAAATATTTTTCTAAACTTCTTTAATGAATGTTAGATTGTTACCTGACTTTCTCCATTCCATATTGTGTTGATATTTTGCTTAAATGACATGATTATAATTGGACCTCAGATATGTAGTAGTAAAGAAAGGTACACTTAACAGCTTTTTCAGAGTTTAAAGTAGTATCCTTTAACTTCATACCAAACCTCAATAAGTTTCTAGAAAGTCATTTATAATATAGAATCCAACACTGTATCAGTAAACATTATGTTATATGCTATCATTCACTTTGAATGAATCTTTTACTCATGCAAAATTTTATCACATCAAATAACGGTCGTTTGGAATGCTACACTGCATTAGACAGGTCTTCAAAATTAACATGTATCACTGTACAGAATCAAAAAGTCTCCATTCTTACTTTTACCACTAATCCCATAAAAAGGACTCTTAATTTTGGGAAGCTATTAAACTCCCAGTGGTAAATAAAAGTTCTCCAAATGTCTAATTTTAGCTTAAAAGCTTGAATATCACCCTTAGCAGGAAATGTTATTTTCCTTGAGGAGACTGGCTCACTTTGTTTGTGTCTGAGAAATTTTCAAAAAGAAAAAAAATACTGAAGTCTGAATAGCTATAGTTTTTCTGTTGATTGTCCTTTCAAGTAACAATAAGTTTGCATGAGGGGAAATGAGAGAGCTAGTTCAGTTTGAAACTTAAATGATTCCAGAAATGTTTACTGTGTAAAACTCATTGTACTTTAATTTCCTTCATGTGTATTTCCCATTTCCATGTGCAATATATTTTTAAAAGTGCACTTAAAGATCAACATTAAATTAAATTAAAAAAATTTACTCCTCCATCAAGAACATCCTTAGGCTAACATGGTGAAAAATACAACAGATACAGTAACATTAGTATTAAAATATGCTTGACCTCACAGATATCCTGGAAATCAACCTGCAAGTTTATGGACCATACTTTGAGAATGGAGGCAGAAACATTATCAACAGATTAGGCATTTTCCTGAAAACCCAAATGCCTTTTTCCATTCAACACAGAAGTAGTTCTCAATCTTTTAAGTAGAAATTGATAAATATATTCCCCCTTCACCCTCCCTGTGCCTGTCTCCCTCTCCCTCCTCCTCCTGTTCATGTTATTATTATTCTCCTTTGGGAAGATGGTGTGAAACTTAAATATGTTCAATGATTATCTTTCAGCAAGAGTTTATTAAAAGGGATGGAGTCCCTTGGATCATATAATGTGGCACATTTACCTACATTTAACTTATTCTGAAATAAAAAACTCAACTATCTTCAGGGCCTATGCCCTAAAGAAGTGTAATAAATAAAGTGGAGAGAGTATTTTCTGTTTATAGGCATTTTTAAACACTGTAACATTTTGAAGAACATATTTAACTTTCTCTTTATTATTAGACATTACAGTGGTCAAACTAATGGAGCCTGTGCAGCTAAGTGGGAGCGATCACTCTCCACATTCACAAGTTTTCCCAAATGCCTCCAGAGGCACTATCATTTTGCCTTCTTCCCTAATGACAGATGAATAGCTGACCTTATGAAACAACCACCTTGAGACCCTCTAGAAGGAAAGGAAACTCGGGCACAGGGCACAGGATATGCTCACAACTATCCCAAGTAAACTGGAATGTGTGCTCACCCTGTGCTGACAACTCACCCTTAATGGGAGCATTTTCCAAAACTAGTGCTTAGGAACTTCAACATTAAGCTTATAGTACTGAATCCAAAGAGGCATAGAGAAATTAAATTCTGACTGTAGGCATCTGTGTCTGCAAGAAAAAAACACTAACAGTTTCCACAATTTAGTAACTGTCATTCTCAAAATAACTACTAGTCACTTTTAATTTTTATACTTTCTGAATGTCACATTTTTTCTTCATTGTGTACTCCTTGATGTTCTTTATTAAATTCCTGCCTCAGTGGACTATCAAACACTTTTTCAACTGGAAATGAAAGGACACTGCAGACTACTGGTGGGGTTTTCTCTTTGATTTCTCCCCAGGCATAAGAGTTACAAATTTTAACTTCACGGGCCTCACTTCTTCCATCTATATATTTTCAATTTCAAGCTAAACTACCATTCATCCGCTGGCTCCTTAGCCTTCCTCTTTCTTTCTTTGTTTCAGCAGGTACTAGGTATCTCAAACACCAGCAGGTATATACCATAACGTATGCTTTGAGTGAAAAATTTCATGACACTACCTCTTAACTTTCTGTTTAGATTTTTACTGGAAAAATAGAGCAAATCTGATCATAGGAATAAGAATTTATTTAATAAAAAACATAAAGCCTATCAGGCTGTAAGCCAAGGAGCTTTGAACACAGAGGGAGAAGAGTATCATTTCACAGGAGCTATTATTCATCACCCTGTGACTCTATTATTTTCTTTCCTCATTTACAATAATTCAGTACCAAAATGACATTCCCTTTCTGTAAATATTCCTACAGCTGTTCATATTTCCTCTTTCTTTTTCCAGCACACATATGTATTGCTATTTGTAGTTAAAATGTGGAAGAAGAGAGAAAGAGAGAGTATCTATTCTCATCACTAGCGTATGGCTCCATCCCTTCTGTCTCACAAGCAAATTTTGGTCTAATGGTTTCATTTTGTAGCAGATCTAAAGGAAGTTATTTTTCATTTTTAGAATGATTTTTAAATCACTTTTCAGCTGACAGAATTCTAGAAAACAAATGTTGCCATTATAATGCATCAAAGTTAGTTTAGAGAATGTAAATGTTATATTTACATATATATAATATATATGAATAAAGAAGCATTTTTAAACTTTCCAGAAAAATAATGGGTTTTAATTCTAGCTCATGAATTTGACAATGAACCAAAGTATTTGGATTATTTCCTATTTAGTCAAGGTTGAATTAATAAAGCTGTATCCATAACTTAAAACTACATATATCTCAGTTATGCTCTTTGAATAAATTGATATCAAACAAGACCAAAGAAGAAAGCAAACTGTTTGTCTTTTCAGTATTTTCTTCTGCTGCTTACACTCATGGATTGTAGCCGTGCCTTCTCCATACTTTCAGGGAAAGCTTCCTCTTTGCGTGTGAGTCAGGAAGACCACTTGACCCTTTATTCCACTCACCCAGGGTGATCAAATGTTATATTCCTAGTAAATGTTGACTGTGTTGGCCCCACCTGGCTCTTGAAAAAAGATAGACTCTTCTTTCCAATAAATATCCATTCCTTTGTGTGGAGGACAATTTCTGGCACATTATTATTCCTTTTAACTTTTGAGACATGGCAAACTTTCAGGGAAGGGTAGCTAACAGGGGATAATGCAATCACTATCTAACATTACTCAAGGCTAAGGGTAACAGTAGGAAAAAAGCTATATCTTCCCCTAGTGCTGAAAAGGTGATTATTTGTGACATTAGAATGATGGACATATGATTTCCAAGTAGGACTCCTGGACTATTTTGATTTCCTCCAAAATAGCACCAAGAGACAAAATTATTATTATTATTATTATTATTATTTTTGGGGGGGTACCAGGGATCGAACTTGGGCCCTTGCGCCTACGCAGCAGGTGCCGAAACCACTGAGCTAAATCCTCGGCCTTGACAAAATTATTTTTTAACAAAATTAAAAGTCAAAGAAAACTGTAATAAAGGAAAAGTGGTGATAAATGCAGCAAAATAATAAATAAGGCTTTTGTTGGTGAAAAGATTTAAGAAGGCTGACCTATTCCAACTTCTCTTAAGAGATAAGGAATCTAAGGATTTAGGAGGATTAGATGGATTGCTAAGGGCTACTGAAGACCAAATACTAGAAGGCTTATCAGTTTTTCTGACTCCTATTCCTAAACCAGTGGCTCCTGCACTATACCACACAGCAAAAGAAATGATGTTGATGAAAAAGGTTACTAAAGATTATTAGAAAAGAAACAGTTGCAGGACACTCTGGTTTTGCTTAGATATGAAAAGCAAATGCCGACACTAGATAGATTATGTATAACTAGCTACCAAAAAATGAGTATATATTTAGATACTCAGAATCAAAATCAGGTCATTTATTAGCAGAGAAATAATCTCGACAAGAGAACCAAATTATTTATAAGACCAAAAGAGTCCCTAAAATGTAAAAGTAATTAAAAGAGCTACAGAGGACTTCAAAATTCTAGGCACTGTACTAGTGATGACAGATTTAACCCTCATAAACCACACTTCAAGATATATGGTTGCACTGATTTTATTTTCCAAAATAAAGATTTTTATCAAATAATTTGCCCTCAACTGTACAACAGTAGTTGATGAAACCAAGATTTGTGCATAGTCTGGTGTGAAGTTCATGTTCTTAATCATTTATAATAAAAAATCATACTGAGAATTTAATCGTGAATTGATCAATATTAACTGAATCTTGGGCCAGGGATTGAGCTCAGTGGTTCTGCCACCTGCCTTGCAAGCGCAAGGTCCCGAGTTTGATACCTGGTACCAAAAAAAAAAAAAAATATATATATATATATATATATATTATACTGAATCTTAGCTTAGCCCATGGAAATGGATGGTGGTAGTCCATATGCAGACACTTTCATGTAATCTACATTAAATCTGATATAATTTCTAGAAAATATGAACTTTACAGGACTTAAATATAATATGATCATATTGCCGCTAGAAGCATAAGAAACCATTTAACTCATCTTAATTCTATGAAAGAGAGTCCTGTTTACAGCCTGGTATTAGAAATAGTTTTATTTAAAATTTGCCTTTAAAAAGCAAACTATGGGGAAAAATCCTTCAATACAGTGAAGGTCTATCAGCACCATTTTTTCAACAGCATGAAGTAACTTGGTGTCTTTGTCACACTTTGATGGTTCTTGCACCATTTCAATCTTTTTCATTATTATTATGTGTGTTATTCTTATCTGTGGTCAATAGTCCTTGATGTTACTATTGCCATTAATTTTAGGACCCACAAACTGTGCCTATAAAAAATGATCACCTTAATTATTAAATGTAGGTTGTGACAGCTCCACCAAGTGGTCATTCCCCTACCTCTCCCTTTCCCCAGGGCTCCCTATTCATGAAACACAATATGGAAACGAGGCCAATCATGAATAAGTGTACAACAGCCTCTAGCATATCCTGTACTTTAAATCAGTAACCACAAATGATTAAGCTCAGTGAAGGTGTGTAAAAAGCTGAGTTAGGCTGAAAAAAAGGCCTCTTGTGCCAGTTAGCCAAACTGTGAATGCAAAGGGAACATCCTGGTTAAAAGTGCAGATCCAGTGAATACACACATGGTAAGAAAGCAAACGTTCTTACTGCTGATACAGAGAAAGTTTCAGTGGTCTCAATAGAAGATCAAAGCAGCTACAACACTCCTTTAAGCCAAATCCTAATCCACAAAAAAAACTAATTCTTTTTAATTCTATAATAGCTGAGAAAGGTGAGAAAGCTGAAGAAGAAAAGTTTGAAACTCCCAGAAATTTATTCATGAAGTTTAAGGACAGAACTCAGTTCCATATTATAAAAGTGCAAGATGAAGCAACAAGTGTCAATGTATAAGATGCAGCAAGCTATCCAGCATATCTAGATAAGAAAACAGATAAAGAAAGCCATACTAAACATCTGATGTTCAGTGTAGTCCTCTATTGGAAGAAGACGTTATCTAGGAATTTCATAGCTAGAGAGGAGAAACCAATACCTGATTTCAAAGTATCAAAGGACAAGCTGCGTCTTGTTTTAATGCAGGTGGTAAGTATAAGTTGAAGCTCATGTCATTTACCATTATGAAAATCCTCATCCTTTAAGAGTTATACATACCAAGTCTATTCTGCTTTTGTTCTGTAAATGGAACAGTAAAGACTAGATAATAGCACATCTGTTTGTAACATGGTTTACCAAGTATTTTTAGCTCACTATTGAGACATACTGCTCACAAAAAAAAAGATTTCTTACAAAATATTAGTGATCAGTGACGATACACCTAGGAACATCAAAGGAGCTATACAATGAGATTAATATTGTCCCTGACTGTGAACCCACATCCATTAAGCAGTCCATGAACCAAGGAGTAATTTCACTTTTAAGTCTTATTATTTAAGGAGCATAATTCGAAAGGCTACAGCTGCCAAAAATAGCTGCTACCACCCTGTTCAGTACATACCCATCAACATCAAGGTAAGACCTTCTGCCACCAGTAAAATGATTATGATAGTTCACTGAAGGCTCAGGTGATCATTAGCAATTTTTAGCAATAAATTAAATTTTAATTAAGATAGGTACACTGTTTTGTGGACATAATTCTATTACACATTTAATTGGCTATACTATAGTGTAAATACAACTTTTATATGCACTGATAAATCAACATATTTGTGTGATATGCTCTATTATGATATTCCCTTTATTGCAGTAGACTGGAGCCAAAGGTGGACTATCTCCAAGGTATTCCCATAACTAATTTTGAACTGTAAGTAATACTGAACCAAACAAAAAATTTAATATAACATTGAGTTAATAATATATTCTTAGAAATGTATAAAACTGTGAAACTATTTGTTTTCTGACTAAAAAGTAGAATTTACCTTTAAATAAATTTTGAAGGTTTCTGTCAATATTTCAGTAAAAATAAATAATACAAATAATCATTCAAAGTATTTTAGGACAATTTAATTCATTTAAAGTCACTGCTTTGAATTATACAGATATTTAGTGCAAATATATAGGAGACCAAACTCATTTTATTATAGTTAAATGAATGAACAATAGATTGAATTACCAACTGAGTAATTCAATTAGGCCATTAAGAAAACTGATGTAAGAATTCCTTGTATGGGCCAGTTATTTCAGTCAACCTAATACTCAAAATAGATTTATAATTCTGCAATTCAATCTGCTGCATGGTACTCAGATGTGATGAACCGTGAATAAAGTGACTGTGACAAAAACAATGGCTGCTTCAATCTGTCACATTTTCCATCACATAAGATATTTTAAACCATCTCAAATCTTACTTAGGGTTTTCTCACTGATATTTCAGAAAATCCATTACAAGTATTTACTATTGATTTACTCCACAAAAAAATGTTTAGTTCCTTGAAAGTGAAATAACTTCATCAACTCACATGATACTTTTGTGACTATGGAAAAATAGAACACTTTTGAGAGAGTTAACAACTCCAATTCCACTTCTAAAATTCCTATGTTAATAACATAATGAATTCATATTTTGTGAAGGTATCTTCCCTTAAGAGAATAGAGAGTGGACGATATGCATATATAATCTATTACTGCTTCAAACTGGTACATAGGCACAGTGGAAATTGATAAGGAAAATGTTAGCATGATTTTAAAATTAGGGAAACATAACTTAGCAACTAAAGAAAACTAGGATTGGCCATTCATTCATTCAATCTTATACTTTTTGTGGACCTATGTATTTCACCTGTAAACCTACTATGAACTTGAATATAAATACATCAAAGAAATTATGTAATCAATATCATATGAGATGGGCTTAACATGTTTCTACTGGCTTGAACCACTGGTGGTACATGCATGAGTGGCCCATCAGGCAACCTGTACCACTGGTGTTAGAAATGCTACAGTCGTGCATGGGACAGTTATGCATGTACCATCAGTGGTTCAATACACCGGGCAGTGAAACATATGAATTAGGCCCCATTGTGAATATGTTAACCAAGAATGACAACTTGTGTATCTGTGTGTGTGTGTGTGCGTGTGTATTTGCAGTGTATCTCTGCTCAGAATCCTTTTAAGGAATATATCTGAATTCACAGCACTCAAAGATTCTTATTAGACGTAATTTTTTTTTTTTAAAGTTCAGTTTACATTCAGGTAAAAAATTTTTTTTAAGTTACACCAACAATTTTTTGTTTTTAGTCAAATTAATAATATGGCTTTAAACAAATCCTGATTACAGTTCAAATGTGCTTTAGAAAATGAACAAATAAAGGTAAATGATAGTTTGATGTTTGTATCTCTGTCTTTCAAACTTTTCTACCTTTCAACAGAAGTATTATTAAAGATACGTGAATACAAATATTTAAAATGTTTGTGGATTTAATGGGTGTCTAAATAAATGCCTGTATATGTTGGAAATAAATGCTACATATGTATATGCTACCTCAAGGTAATATAACTATGTTGTCAATAGTCATTAATGTCTTTTAATTCAGTATCTCTGTGACTGATGGAGGGTAGAATATATGAAAAGGAAAGAGGTTTAAAAGATGTCTTTATATAAAGCACCGAGAAGCTTTCAATTGAATTACTAATTTGCTTTTAGGATAACCTATACACAGCTAAAGTAGTGTGGTAACTGCACAGAGTTAAGAGTGCAGAGACTGGCTCCAGTTGCTAAACTTTGATGAGCAGTCCACACCAATTACTTAGGTACTATATGTACTTTTCTATGATTCACAAGTCTAAGTAAACCATACTAGTGAGACTGAGGGAGAGAGTAGATACCAGATAAAGAGATGATAGAGCAGCAGTCATTGAAAGAGAAGAGATCTTAGAGAACATCCAGCCAACTTCTTATTATTTAGGAGAGGGAAATGAGCTCAGAGTCATAAGGATTTGCCAGGGAAGAGAAAGGAAGATAAAAGATGGTGAAAAACAACTTTCTCTGTCATAATATTTATCGCACCTTCTTGCAATTACTTTTATGTCCATATTTACTCAGCAATCCAATAGGCCAGGCTCTGTGTCAGTCTTAGTCAATTCTATATTTCTTGTAGTTAGCACAGTCCTTCACAGAAAGGAGTGTATAAATGGATGCATAGATGATTGTTTATTATTAATTTAGGGAACATTTGTACCTTCCTAATCCTCACTTTTACCTTTCGAAAATGAGGGTGATAACTTTCTCTTTTACTGTTATCAATCAGAGGAAAATGAAATAATACCCAATGGATATTATTAGCAATGGGCTTTGCACAAATAAGGGTGTGATGAGAATTAATGGATTGAGTGAACAAATAAATGAATAAATTAGGCCAAACTATGTATTCATTTTCCAAAAAACCTCAATAACAGACATAGTTTTGGCATACTTTCACCCAATAATGCCTTAGCAAGAAAAGAAGAAATGAGATAAAACAAAACTGAACACACAAATATAGAACATGTAAGAAGTACCAAAAAAAAAACCGTTTAAAAGAAAATT
Organism: Heterocephalus glaber; assembly: GCF_000247695.1. Next base: position 16,527,805 of record NW_004624778.1, on the reverse strand, counting down.
TGTTGTTTGATTTATTCCAAAGTCACTCTGAAGAGAACAAAAGCACTGACAATACCTGACAAAATTCTGACTTCTGCTTCATTTCCTATCCTTGAGCTGGCTGGATTCCGAGCGGAGCATCGATAGATCCCAATGTCCCCTGCTTGAAGTCGGCTGATCTGCAGTGATCCAGAGGGCAAGACCGCCACTCGGGAGTCTCCGGGTATTGGGGTAAGGTCTTGTTGATTTCTCTGCCAGTGTATTGTTGGCATAGGCTCCCCAATGACTTCACACTTGAGTAGCACTGTGTCTCCCATGAAGGCTGTCACAGACTCTGTCTGGGAAAGGAACCTTAGTGGTCCTAGGGGAAAAACAAAGAAGAAAAGCTAAGTATCTCAGATGAGGCACGCTAGTCAGCAACAAAAATAATCCCACATTGCATTCTTTATAGGGAAATATATTTTACAAGATCTTTTCTCAAACCCCATCTCATTGTTCTTCCACTTTAGCACATCACCTGTCAGGGACTATGAGTGGGGGTGGTCACTAAAAATAATAATGTTGCCATTTATACTGAAACTCACTGTTTTTTTGCTATTGGTTAATAAGACAGCTATGTAAAGTAAACAGAGAAGATGCAATCTAATTTTATACATGTGAAAATTGAGGCTCAAAGAAGTGAAATTCCACACATAAATTCATCCAGTTAGTATGTTGCAGTCCTCCAAATGTGACCTTGTTCTTCTGAATCCATGTGCTGTGCCCGTCCAGTTTCCCAACTTTGGACAAAGGTCTCAGGTCATGAGGATTTATTAAGGATGGTCATGTGGCATAACCAATAGCAGTGTCAAGAAAGATGAATGGTGTTAACTGCCAATTAAAGTAACAAAGAACAATCTTTTATGGGCTGACTGCTTAAGGCAAAGATCATTTGCATTTGTCAGAAACAGCATGCTTAAAAAGTCCTAAAGTTTAAATTAAATAGCTTGTGTTTCAAGCCTGGTTGGGCTACTTATTCTGTATGAATCTTTTTATAATCTATTTCATTTCTTGGGCTATAAAACAGGACAACAGCTAACTTGCATGACCACAAAGATGCTCATATGAAATAACATGTGAAAAATGATGCATTTATACCATATAGCTGATTAAGGAAATGAAGGGGAGAATTAAAAAAAAAACTGGCCATTACTGATCATAAGCATGATGACTAGGGAGACTCTTCCATCATGATGTTTTACAGGAAAAGGCAACAAGATATTTTGATCTTGCCCTCTTTAACCCCCTTTTATAAACAAGTTGATATCTATGATCCTAATCAGTTGACCATGAAAACCCTTAGGGATTTCTAGTGATTACAAAGAAATTTTTATGAATTATGTCATCATTGACAAATCATTGGCAGTTTTATTTTCTACTACTAATGCAACCCAATAATTTCACTTTTTATATTGTTGTTAGTAGGTTTGTTTTACAAAACAATTACATTCATCTTGGGAATTTCTGTTCTCTTCATCTCAGTTATATTCTGATATATCCAATTTCATTTTAATTTTCCTGGGGTTATTTAAATTGGATGTACATTTTTCAGTAAAATTTGATTCATTCATCACTTTGGGGTTCATATCAAGCCTTGCTAAACATATTTCATGTTATTTTAATATTTATTTTACACACTTATTCTAATTAAGTCAAAACTTCCCAGTGCCAAGTTTAAGTTTTCTCAAGAAATTTTGAGTTTTTGCATCATTCTTTAGTCAATAACATTTTATTTTATTCTGTTTTAAATACTGCTAGTTTGAACTTGGTCTACTGATTCTCAAAAACCTAATTTTCTCTATAAATGGATAAAAATTTAGCTAAGGACAGAGGGCAAAGATATAATGACCTGGGTCAAATATCATAATTTAATATTGGAGACAATAAGATATTGTCTAGTCTCTTTCCTTAGATGACAGCAGACTTTCACATTCCATTCAAAGATTAAAGTCTGAGCTAAAAGATAACTGAATCTTTGAAATATAAAATTACATCAATATCACCTATTGAATAGGTACAAGCTGCTGAAGGTTATCTTCATTATAGCTACATCTGAACAAACAGACTGGAAGTTGGGGAGATGCAATATTAATGTTAAGCAAAACTAATACTAGATAATACAGAAATCTTAATTGTGATACAAATATTAATTTATCAACTAAAATTTATCACACATATATAGATGCTAAAATTATTCATCTGATTCCTAAAGTAACCTCTGGAATGTGAATTCATAGAGCTATGTGGATCAACACTACAGATGTATCTACAGAGGGTGCCAGGCAGTTGCCTAATTTCATTCTTCTTGAGTTATCAAAAGAACAATCTATAATTGTGCTGGACCTACCACTGAGTAAAAAACAAAAGGAATCAGTCAACTTTCCCTGGGCTTTTTGTTCAAAGTCCAATATCCGGACTATGTAGTATATGGTTTTGAATCTATTCAAAAGATTAAATTGTGTCAATTTCCTGTTGATTAATTTCAGTGTAGATATAAAGAATTTACTTAAACAGAGGATGGATTGCTTATACTATACAAAGGAAAACTATAATGTGTCATGGCAGATGTTTTGAGGCTTATGTTTAGCAATAAGGTTCAAACAAATTTCTGATGTGTTTATTCAATAGTTTTCTTTTTCATCTCCATTCATAGTTTTTCATTTTGCAGTTAAATAGTAATAATTTTTCCATAGAATCAAGCTATATATTTCACAAATGTTGGTAGACTAAAATATTTTTGCTAGTTTGAGAAAACATCTGGACACTTTTATATATTAAAATATATAGTTCTTTGTAAGGCATACATATTGGATAAATCTAATTACAACATATATTTTATATTTGAATATCTCTGGCATTCTAAAAGTGTACTCGCAAGTAAGTTCAAGAACAGGGTAAAATATAAAATTAAAGAGTAATTCAAATTGATATTCAATAATTGTTTCCCTATATAAACTTCATCTGGCTGGAAATAGTCTACATAAGGCATGACATTGCATAGCAATGTAATTAGACTTAATGGAATTGGCTCCTATTCCATAGCCTTATTCAGTAAGTTCTCTGTGTTAATTTCAAATTTTAATAAACAAGGGTCAGAGTTTCATCCTATTTCATAGTGAACAATGAAATGTTTAGAAATTTCTAAAGGTTGATTATTTATCAGAGTGGTAAATTATAAAAGCAATTTGTAGCCTTTTTTTTCTGTACTGTAACTGTCTTGAAATTGCTAGTTACTGGCCCTCAACTTAGTGTTATATTTTCGAGGTATAAGTATGGGCATTCATGAATGAGCATTAAACTCACTGTAATCCCTAAGAATAAAATACAATATTTTTTCAAGCATCATTTAACACTATAATGCAATGCAAATGATTCTTGTGCTTTATACAGCTATAATTTTAACTAGATCCTCATGAAAACTAGTTCCCTGCTCAGCAAAAGCCTATTTGAACTTATCAGATCACGTGTGATCCACTCAACCATACCATTTCCCACCTCTATTCTTTCTTCATTCAGTTGTGTTCTAAACATAGTCAAAATGTCAGAGTCTCAAAATTCTAAATTTTTTAATTTCACTTGGGAAATGGTGATGTTCCTCAATTTTCTGGTATTTTCTTAATATCCAGATGCTGGGGAAAAGTTTTCTGTTTAATTATATACAAAGTAATCTAGTACAAGAAGCTCATCATCCATATTTTCATATCAGTTCTCTAATATGTTAAAATTTTTGAGGCCTAAACATGGTTTCTTTTTAATTTTATTTTTCATGATACTTCCTTTAAAAGAAAAGCCCTCTTCTGTTACATCTACCCATTAAAATTGTAGTTGCTTTTAAGGCAAAAAGCCTACCTTTCACCTAGTTTTACTGAAAATCATTTTAAAATCTTTAAAAATATTATAGTACTTATAATTTACAGATACCATACCAGAGTTGAATGTATAAATAAATGCCTGAAATATGTTTGCACATCTGTATTATGTTTTCTGTATTTTACTTCTACAGAGTATATCAAATATTTACTGACAGAAAAAAAAAATCACATATTTCCTGAGGTTCTATGTGAGTCTAAGTGTTTTGCAAACATCCACATCTTCAAAATAGGGTTCGAGTTTTGGCTCTATCACTTTCCAAACCCTGGGGCAGTTTGGATTGGTGACTAACAACACACTGGAAGTCACTCGCCTCCTCCCCTTTTCTCCATGTAGATGATTTTAGGCAAGGTTTCACTTTTAGAATTTACATTATTTTAAACACCTTTATAAATGACCTCGTTTAATCTTCACAACATTTCTTTTGCTATTTCGACAGTGCTAAGGATTGAACTCAGTGCTTTGCTTATGCTTGGAAAGTGTTCAGTAACTGAGCTAAATACATAGCCTATGACAGTTCTTTAAATAGTTTTATTATTTCCATATTACATATGGAACAGCTATCAGAGCAAAACTCTTCCAAGTAAGTACACTGTGATGTGATTGTTTTAAAAATGATTTAGTAATGAATTATTGTGCTTTTTAAACTACCTTATTTCCTCAACCTAAGTGAAAATGCCTCAGATGAGTCTCTTTTGTAAGTCATTCCTCTCTATTCCTGAATCTCCCAGAAGCAGCACAGAACTGAGGAAACTCTGTTGCTTAGTGAACACAGTCAGTTCTCAGTTCTCTACAGCCATGGGTTCCACAAATGCAAATTAAATCAACTGTGGATTAAAACTATATGTAAAAAAACCACTTGTGTCTGTACTAAAAATTGGAATACAACAACTACCTGCATTGCATTTACATTTACATTGTTGTAAGTATTGTAAGTCAACTAGAGATAATTTAGTATATCCAGGAAGATGTATCTGTACTCTAAGGAAATATTATGCTATTTGTATAAGGATTTGAACATCTGCTGGTTTTATATCTGCAGGGCTGTTTTGAACCCTATCTCTTATAGATATTGCAGAATAATGGTATATTCTGCTCTAAATAAAATTTTTATGTACAAATTTCACCCAGAACCAATGCACAATTGAAAATACTACAAAACTTATTCTTAGTGCTGTCAGAGGGCTTCCATATTTAGCCTGGGGAAGATTGTTTCCAAGAATGAACTGTAGTCAAAGTTCCTACCTTCACATCTTTCCTGGCCCAGGATACTATGACAACCTTAAACCTAGGAACACCTGGACTTGTTAGAAGCTTCCCACACCAATCAACTCACATGTTTAGACGTTATCTGTACCTCCATGTGTTAACAAAGAGTAGAACTCATTAGTGAGAAATTATAAAAAGGAAAGAACATTTTGTTTTACATATGGAAGAGTCAGACACATATGGAAGCTTAATTTTATACCTGTCCTTAAAATGATAAACAGACATTTTTAATTCCGATTTTGTAAGTGACTAATATATACTAAAAGTTCCTGGGCTTTAGCATCAGAAATTGTAATGATGTCACCAATCCTAATTACAGTTATATAGAAAGCACTAATTGCTGTTAGCAAGAGATATATAGCCATTATGAGATTACTATGGAGAAATAGGTCCACTGTTTATTCTGATTTCTATAAAGGATCTCTCAATTATTATCTTACAGAATCTTAACACTAAAAAGATTCATTAAATATCTACTTATATATGTTACTTTGTTAAATGTTGCTCAAGGCCAGTTATTTCTAAAATGTTTACTATTTATGCAAGGAAGAGTGAAAGTTTGTTTTTATTTATTTATTTATTTATTTAGCTCTTCTATAACAAGGTTGCTTGAATATCTATCTGGGCTTTAACTGTACCAATACATTTAAAAATCCTCACTTCCTCATTGAGGCCTTCCCCAGCCTAGGGAGAATCAGTTGTCCCTAAGGCTTTCCTTTGGACCTACTTTGATTGTAATTAATTAACTGTTGAATTTCCTTTATAAGCATCTTCCTGACTAATTCCACAATAGCAGGGTTTGACTGTATTTTATTCTGTACTGTAAATACTTACTACAGTGCATGACAAATAATTGGCCACCAAATATTTTTGAATAAAAAAATACATGTTATTGCTAAGGTAGTCAATTCAGGCAAATATCCCAGGATCTAACTATTGAGAGGTCTAAAAATGGTAGCAATAACTAGGGAGGCAGAAAGAGCTTTCAGGAGAAAGCAGTGATTTCTTTAGGTAATGTGAAAAAGAGCTGAGGATAATGAACATAGTCAAATCTATTTATGGATAGTCTTTCCTTTGAAAAAAGAATGTGGTGTGGGAAGAGAGGCAATAAATGCCTAAAACATTTTTGAAAACTTCCCCTAAGCGTCAGAAATTTAAATTGAGAATCAGTGAACATTTTGGATAGGATTTCCATCCTTTATCATTGTCTCCAGGAAAAGAGTTATCAGAGATCTCAGGGCCAGCCTAAGTTGAGGTAGCCTGGACGATGGCTGCGGCCATCATTCTCTTTCAGGACAACACATATTTTTTTTTAGCTTTAAGGAACAGTCAAAATATTTGCTGTCACTGGGGCTGTAGAAATGTTAATGGCAAAAGCAGCAAATATTTTTCATTTGAGCTTTTCCTTTGTGATGCTCAAAAAAAAGGTAAAAACCACCATGGCAATGAATGAAAAGCTGCTAAATCTCTAGGGACATCAAAAGTGTTAGGCTTTTAGAATTAAAATAAAAACAATAGTCTCCCTGTTCTTCCACCCAGGTATATGCTCACAACATAGACAGAGAAATCTTCCAAATCTTTCCTTTAGGACCAGTCAGAAAGTTAGAGTATCTTAGATGTGCATTCTCACTCATTGAATTCTAAAGTACTTTGGATTTTAAGCATTTTAGCCCGTATATATGCCAAGACTCACTGCCTCTGGGGAGGCCTCTCTTCTACCCACACACCCCAGAATGGGCCTACTCCTTTGAAATTCTAATCTGAAAATGGCATATTTTTTCTGATTTACCCTCTAGCCTTGTTGGCAGACTATCAGGCCCCACATCTTCTCCTGTGGAAGGTCTAATTAGTAAGTAATTAAAGTTCATTTAATACAAAGAGTCTTACCAATTGGGGGACAGATGTTGAGGCTTGAAACATGCCTTGCTTTCAAATATTCAGCAATGTGCTAATATTCTGCACCCACCATTGGGAACCTCCTGTAAATGCCTGGTTTGCTCCAAATTAAAGCCTGAAGGTTATGTCCCTTCAAAGCCAGACCTCCTTTGCCCTTGTTTAATTGTCAAATTAGCTGAAGGGCAGATAATAAAGGTAAGCTAGAGAGAATTTTTCTAGATTTAGCCCTCTGCAAAAAGCAGCCACAGACCAGTGAAGAATATTCGTGGAATTCAAGTTCATTTCTGCCTGTACATCACAGGTCCCTCTGAGAGCTGTCATTTTCCTTCTCTCTCTTTTATCTTTGTTTTGTGTTTATTTGTTTGCTTGCTTATTCACTGGCAAAATTATCAACTCCTAGATGGTTGACTGAAGAGCAAAGGCTCAAATATGGATGTTATAAGCCTAGTAACTGTGCTTGAGGGTGCCAGTTATATTTTCATAGTGTGTGATCTTAAAAGAAACAACTATGTGGCCAATTAGTTGAACCTCAAAAGAATGTAATAATAAAAATGTGAATGAGAAAGGAAAGGAAAATAGTAAGGATAGATTACACAGTTTATCTCTTTTGCTCTGTAAGTTCAGCAGCACAAAGAGAACTCATCCCCAATGCCAAAATCAGGGAAGGTGAAATGTCATCAAGCCCTGCATGGAATAAGTTTTGGAGTTTGTCTAACATAACATACTCAGAAGAGAAAATATTGACCCAGATACTTGAAAAAACTAAAGATGGACTAAACTGACTAAACCAAAGAGCCAGAAGCAGATGATGACTTTGGGTTTAGTTGCTGGTCTTTCATGACCTAACCTTGGATTTTTGCTAAATTCTTTCTCAGTGGACTTCAAATCCATGCAGTAATTCTAGATTTTCCCAAATTATCCTTCACAACCCATGGAGCATGACACATTTTTTTGTTATAAAGGCAAAGAAACATGGATATGTGAAATCCACATTTATTCTTGAGAATATTTCTATTGATAAATTATTAATTTTAATCTTATGAGTTTTATTATATTAAACAGTGAGTGTTTAACAAAAAAAATCACAAAAATAAAGCAAGGTATTTTTAATATTTATTGAATTTTTATAAAAAAACACCAAAGTTTTCCATATTGACTTGTTTTTGGTATACAAAGTCTAAAAAAGAACATCAGAAGTAAAATCTTCTATGAACTACAATGAAAATACCAATAGAACTACAATAAAATAATCTTTGCTTCAACTGTCACACTCAAGGCAGTCTTCACATATGAAAATTGCATATTCCATATGCAAATATCACTTACACTGATAGCACTAATGTTTTGTTTTCTTGTCCTTTCTTGTAAGGTACAGTTGACATCTTGGTTTTCCTGTGTTCATAGTAAGTCTTTGGGATCCTGTACCTGCCTGTTTACCTATCATCTCACCAGAGTGCTCCATAATTTTATCGCATAGTTTCCTGGGAAGAAATATTTTGTTTTTTCCTGTTGTAAATGATCTCATGAGTTTCAGTCCCAATCCTCTAAGAAAATTTCTCCATGGTATTTTGTACTTATTATTTCTTTTTAAATTACCAAACTATGTCACACATGTTTAGGATCAAGTAAAACACAACCATTAGCCAACACTTTGTGTTTCAGGTGACATCATCGTTGCTGATAACTGAAGAACATCTATTCCACCTTTGGTTTTGTTGTAGAAAATTTCCATTTCAGGCTTCTGTTTCATGAGGTTTCTTTTTCGATATTTCCATCATGGTGCAATGTTGACCTTAGCAATACAAGTTTGTTTTCCATTGCTTTATACAAGGCCCATGTAAATTTTTCTGAAGTCCAAAGATTATACAATTCTGTTTTGAAATTGTAACATTTCAGTTGAAATTTCTACTTTGTTCCTGTGTACAGTTCACATGCTGGTCAACTTGTGCTCTGTTAGCAAATGTAAATGGATTGGAAACTGGTAAATCAATTGTTGACTGTCACATTCTGATTAGTTTGGGAGATACGAGCAACAAGTCTGTTTACTGCATTATTTGGTTTATTACTATATGAAAAACAACTGGTGGGTGAGTACGAAGACAAATTTCTAAATGGAAAGCATAATAAGTTTTGTATCTACAAGGGTGTAAATTATTATACTATATTTTGAAAAAAATTTTGGCAAGTACTTCCTGAAGCTACAGTGGCCATGAAATGCTGCAAGATGTTCACTGATAGTCATGTATTCATATTGTGTGTAAATTGCTTGGCAGTTACTCACAAATCTGTCAATGACCAGACAGTAGCCAGATTATCAGTTATTTTTCTTTCTTGGTGGGTGGTTTTGTCATGAAACCTCAGGCAATTTTGAAAGAAACCAAATCTCCTCAATGTCTTTGTTGTTCTACAAACCACAAGCCCACACCCATCATTCTTCCATAAGTCATTTACATTCCTATGATTACCATTAAAAAAGCCATAAGTACAGCAGACCTATTAATGCTTTCAGTTCATCTAGTGAGGTGTCATAATAAATACATTTCTGAGTGTGGCTATTGGTGCATACAGAACATTTTACTTGTATTTCAGCCATTGTGCATTTCACGACATCTTGTAGCATTTCATCTGTTAAAATTCCAACACTTAATGGTAGTGCTGGCATTCTGTCCAATAGCTTTCATCCTTGCTAAGTTCCTCACTATATTTTTGGACATAGTTCTAACATTAGATCATTCCATTTGGTTGCATGACTATTTTGCAACATTTTTACCAGTCAAATATGCACTCACATTTCTGTTTTCTTTGTCATCTGAATCAAGGAGGTTTGCATTCCCTGTGTCTCCACCATTCAATTCAATTCATGCTCCATTTCACTGTCACAGGAACTTTGGCTTACATGGCCAATGTCAAAGACATCATCATCATCATCATCATCATCATCATCATCATCATCATCATCATCATCCACCCACATATTTCTGTTATGAAAACATGTATTCAACTATAATGGATTATCTTCATTATTCATGCATAAGTAATCTAATGATTCACTTTTGACCTCCTCTGAAACTTGCAAAACTTGCAAAACTTCCTGTATCCCTCAGAGAAAGGTTCTGAGACACACAGCTGGCTACTATTACACCAAAGTAAAGATTTACAGCAGAAAAGTAAGGGATGTGTTTATGGAACCCAATGTTATGCCCCAACTGTTAGTAACATCCTCAGGATCATGGTGCCATTACAAGAATTAGGAAAGCATGCCATCTCTGAAGAGCTAAATTTTATTACTGCATAGGTTCAGCCAGTAAATGTAGAGATGGATTTCAGGACTCACCTATCAGGTAAGAACTACACTGATATACTAATAGCCCTGCTTCTCTTTATTTCATTATGAGTAATCAGATAGTAAACAGACAGTCATCAGTCAACTTGGCCCATACATGTCTTTCATTAACTTCAGAGTCAGGAGTTTGGGAAAGCATTCTTTTAGGTAACATTTTAATAACTTCCCTTTCAGCCATTTGAGTTATTATCTAGCATCTATTCCCAGCACAAAATTAAAAATGAAGAGCTTTACCACCTCTTCCTCAAACTCATATGGTATTGTCTTCCTGGGTATAGATCTTTCATAAAATATAATAAAATTATGGAAAACATCAATGCCATTATTTTATGTGAAAGTTGGAAAGGAATACTTCTTACAGATGGAACTAAATAGCTAACCATGTATAGTGGCAACTACCTTTCATCTTAGCTGTAGTGTTAGATCTTTGATGACTAAAACAGGCTGTTTGCCTGTATATATGTATTAAGTGGAAACTCATTTTTTATGCAAATTAATTAGGAATTGTTTGTTTTACATTAAGATATTCTATAAGAATTCTTTAAAGAGTAAACTTCTAATATAAAAAAAATTCTTTAGTAACCAAAGCTGTAAATATAAACCAAAATGATACAACATGTTAGCCTATCAATATTGCAAATCTTTTGAAATGATAATGGACCATGCTTCTGAAAGTATGAATTGATATGTCACTGCGGGAAAGTGATTTGGCAATGTGCATCATAATAATTTAACCCAATAATTACACTTCTAGGAGTGTATCCATAAATATATAAATAAAAGTGTTAGAGATATGAAGTTATGTAGTACAATATTATTTAAAATAATGAAAAATGGAAAATGGGCTAATTGAACAATTAACAGGTTAAAAAAAATTTGAGATATTCACTGTATAAATAGCAGATAACTATAAAAGGTACGTTGAGAAATATTTTTTAAAAAAATACTTATTTCACTTTTTTCTAATAAGTGTATCTTAAAATATAGAAAAGGAAACTTTCAAAATACTTCTAATATCCTATACAGTGTATTATACTTAGTGCAAATTGCAAGTAACTCTTCATGAGCATATTGATTTCACAAAGAGATGTTTACCACAAGAGGCTTTGACAATAACTATTTTTTATTCCCTACTTTGTAGATAAAATTCTTGTTACAAAAAGTTGAGATTGGTTTATAATCAATTGCAATGAATAATTTTACAGAATTCAGGCTCAGGCTTTCCATCAAGCTTAAATCTTATTATGTATGGTTAATGGATAGTCACAACACTCATGAAAGTTAATTATGAATGCAATAGATATTTGTTGGGCATACTAGCAACTGTACATAACTGCAGGCAAGAAAATAATCCAAATAAAAGGCAAACCATCAATGGTGGTATAATATTCTGCTTTACAGTAGGTTATTATCAACATCCCTTCCCTCCTTTCCTAGGTTATCTTTCCAAGCATCCCTAACACAATTAATTGTATTCATGAGAATTTCCAGATCAATCATTCAGTCAACCAGTCAATCAGCATGGTGAGTAATTGTATGTACTATATTGACTAGGCCATCAGGCACCAAGGTATTTGGTCAAACATGATTGTGGGTGTGTTTATGAGGCTTTTTTTGGATAAAATTAACTTTTTATTATGGTACCAGGGATCAAACTCAAGACCTTCACTTGCAAGGCAGGCAGAGGAATCTCTGAGCTAAATCCCTGGCCCTAAAATTAACATTTGAATTGTGCACTGAATAAAGCAGAATATCCTTCTCTGGTGCTGGTAGGATTCAATTCACTGAAGGCCTAAATAAAACAAACAAGCAGAGTAAAAGAGGCTCTGTCTGTGCATAATGGTATTTCAGCTGGAACATAGATATTTTCCTGGTTTGGACTCAGACTATTAGCTCTCCTGCTTCATTGGCTTTCAGTTTAGACCTCCAACTATACCATCAAGTTTCCTTAAACATGCCTTCTGGGAAGGCAATAATTAGGAAAAGCTCCCAAAATGGTGCAATTTGAACTGGTTAGTGAATAATGAATAGGAATCACTAGGCATATGAGATCCAAGAGAACATTCTAGAAGGAAAATAACGTGCAAAACTCAAGGATCCAAAGACCATACAAGTTTGGGGAGACAACATATAATTTAGTAAGTGACGGGGAAGCATAAGGGATTTTTAAACCTGCCTTTTCATATCACCCAAGAGAGGTCATTATTGTTTTTGAGTCTTATCCTAGGTAAGTATCTTTTGACCATAGAAGGGCTATAAATTTCATGAGGATGGAAGCTATGATCCCTGTGTTTTAGTATTACTAAAATATTAGGTGTACAGTGGTACTCATAAATATTGATTAATCTCTATTTTATTAAATAATTGGTAACATGCTTCTATTGTATTAAATCAACACGCCGTGTGTTATGTAGCAAGTTAAATTACTTGATAGTAGGTATAATAACATACAGTTACTGTTCAGAAAATGATTCACTCTTTTGGATTTTGGAATTCCAAGACAGGAGTGTAAAATTCACATCCAGCCTGTTTTCTAAGTAAAACATAAAGCCTCAATAACATGGAAGCTCATAAGCAGAAAAACTTAGCAAGCAATTATACTACTAGTTTCAAAGTTCTCTGAAACAAGAATCTATTTATGTTTATTTCAAACTTTGAGCTTGATATAAAAAAAGATGAAATTATCTTCTATCCCCTAGTCTATTAAACCAAATGCATATTTTTCTAATTACGGGTAGCATTGATTGAGTATATACTGACACTATTTAAGATATAATAATATTTTTCTTATTACCAGTCCCATTGATTCAGTATATACTAGGGACTATAGTATATAGTATAATAAATACAAGGATGTATAGCAATAAAAGTATAGCTTTTACATAACTGTAAATGACTCTACTGAAATTGCTTGGCAATATTTCTTACTCTAAGTTGATTTGGTAGGGCCACTCTTCTCTCAATATATTTTTTCTTGGCAAGAGTATGTGACCAAGTTCAACATTCAGAACTTGTAGACAGAGACAAAAGAAAAGAGAAACAGAAATGGAACAAGTTTTCAATATAATGAGGCAGCAGAGACAGTAGTGTCAGCTCAAAGCCTTTATTTCAGTATATAATTCATTATAGTTAATTTGCTAATAGCTAAGATTCACATCAAATAGAGTCAATGTTTTCCTCTCATAATTTTAGCATCCTTTTCTTCACACAAAATCCAACTATAAAATGAGAAGCAAGAAAACTCTGTGGAAATAATAATTTAAATCAGAAACTTCTAGTAAATCTATATAATTTAAATTTTGATTTGTAAGTACCTACTGGGAGAAAATTATAGTTAATAAAATCCATTTGCATGCTGCATCTTTGCACAATGGAAATGGAAAACCAAAATATTTCTAGTGAATGTGTATAGCTTGTATGATTTTTATTCTCTATCAACACCATGAGAAAATAAAAATGTCTTATAAAATATACAAAAATTTGGGTAGCTTGACCCAGAGTAACCAGTTGACCTGTAATAATGAGACATTCAGAGAGAAAGAAATGTCCAAATTTTATAGGATACAAACTTGGGATATGTCTCAGATTTACCTAAATTAAAGTACACCATGAGAGCCAGAAATGATGATTTATTCTAACCGATCTTTTGGGATGTTTCTTCCCCAGCAATTATCAGCAAAGGAAGAATGTCAAGTGGTTGGATAACAATACATCATCCTTTGTGAAGTCTTTCAGTTGTGAGGTCATTGTCTTAGGCCCTATTTTATCATATAATACCTTGTCTCAAAGAATGATGGAGAAAGGGTACTTGGGAAGTCAGAGCTATGTTTCTCCACTGCTTCTAAAAGGGACAAAAATAGGCTACAGGTGTGTGTGGTAAGAAGTTAAATTATTCATTCCAACAGCTTTAAGCCTCAAGTGTCAGAATGCTGATACCCTTTTTTATGGAATCAGCAGTAACATTGCTTTAAACTTATTTATAATTTTTTCTGATGTTAAATATCACTGACACAAAAAATGAAGATTAAAGTATTAAGAAGTATTTCATTAAAAGAAGCATGATTCAACAGAGAGAATAAAGCAGTGGGCAAAGAACATGGTGAAACATTAAACTGGAGAAGTGGACAAGGTAGACAATTCAGGTGTCAAACCCCCATCTTAATAATTTTGCATTTTATTTCAACTACAGTTCAGACATTATTAATGGATTTTCAATGTAATCAGGCTTACATTTTTATTAATGTATGTTTTCAATACATAGGGATCATATTCAGCATGGGAGTTTGATAATATATGTATTGCGTCTTGATCATTTTTACTCCCCATGATGCACCTTCCCCCTCTTCTCCAACCTTCCCCAGATTCATTTCCTATCTCTACCGAGTCTACCTCCATGTTTCTTAATGTGGCTCTGTAATTTTGCTCTTTAAATCATTTATATTTTAGGTCTCTCATCTTTTAAAGATCATCCTTGTTCCCGTATAAAGAGCAGTTTGAAGGGGTGATGGAAAATTCAAGAGATGAAACAGGAATCTCACATAGAAATTTGCCCTTAGTCAAGGTGAAAGGAAATATGTTTTCAGCCAGTGAGGTAGCAGTGGGATTAAAGAAAAGGACAGAAAATGTTGCAAGTTGGGTGTGTTTTATGAAGGAAAGGGATGGGTCAAGAATGAACCTGGGTTTTCAAACAAAATACTTAGATTGTGATTCTCCTTAGCTTTTATGTGCAACATGATAATATGGATGGCAACAAGAATAACAAATGCATACCAGAGATGTTGCATTAAAAGTTGACCAGGAGTAAGAAATCAAGTAAATTATTAGGTCTCAATCTGAATTTTAAAATCCAAAAGGACTAGAGATATTGACCTTTAAATTTCCCTCCATTCATAAAACCATAGCATACTGTCATTCTATGTTTTAACAAACTATTACGTGGCCACTGTGTTATCCACTATGTTATCCACTAACATTTAACAATTAATGTAACACATACACCAGACATAATAAATCACTGAAGGCATGAGGCAAATAAAACATTTCCCATCACTGTCCTACTGTAGCTGCCAATGTAAACAAAATGTAGAGCTCATCAGAGAGCACTTAATATGAAGGCTCATAACAGAGGAACTTAAAATAATGGGGGTTTATGGTAAGAAAGAAGTCAATAAACATCCCAATATTGTGAAAACTAAACAACTTAAGTTGAAAAGTTCTTTCTTTGCTTTGTTCAAAGTCAAAAAATGACTTTGTTCATTTTTTGTTTTTCTATTATTTTAGTATCAGCTACTCTGACTAGCTCTATGGATCAGACTCTGGTTCTCAAAAGTCTAACTAAAGTATTATTATTGTAATGTCATTTAGTTTTTGAATAAAGAGGAAATTGAGAGCCTAAATTGGAAAAGCTAGACATGGTGGCGCATGCCTATCTCACTTAGCGAGCAGGAAGATCATGAATTCAAGGCCAGCATAGGCAAAATAGTGAATTCAAGACCAGAGTGAACTACACAGCAAGAGCCTATCTCAAAACAAAACAAAACAACAACAAAAAGCCTAAATTTGAAATAGCTACATTTATCCTAAATTTTTTCAAGTTCTTTCATTCACTTTGCACCAAATTTTGCTTTCTTTAAAGAAAACTCTTTCTATGTGTTCTACTCTTTTCATTGCGTCAGCATTTGAGGATTTGAAAGATAGTCTTATAGAGTGATTTACATATACTTCTACATCAAAATGGCATTTTAGATACACACTGACATTGTATTGTAATCTTAGTTTGTCATTTTGGGAAATTTGCTATTGAACTGAATCTTGGATCTAGAAATATCTCTTAAGATGCCAAAAGAATCCAGCTGTCTGAGACCCCTATGAGTGATATGTGAAGTATATTTAAAGAAATTTCTCACTAGTATATTTACAAAGGGTTTACCTGATTTTACGCTTAAGTTTGGGGATCTCAGAATACTCCAAATATCTCAGTTATTTCTTAAACTTTTTATCTGATGTGTGCTACAGTGGTCTATGTTATTCTTGGTTTTTAGAGATCATTCAATCTTAAACTTTGTCTCCTATAATTTTCTAGTAATAATCAATGTCCTACCTTCACTGAAGGCTAAGATTTGGTTGGATTTGTCCAATATTCTGTCTTCGGTGCCTGTTATGTAGTAGGCACTCAGTATTTTCTGAATCTACAGATAAAATATCTGAATCAAAAAAGCTTCATATACATCCAACCAAAATCTTTTCCTTCTTTTCCCCTGAAACCTCATGAAATTTATTCTTAGTACTAATTGGCAATCAGCAACTATTCATCAGTTGCCATATTTTCATGACTCTCCTATCCTATCCAATTAAATTTTAGATTGCTCAAGGATAGCATACAATGCGCTTTATATTGCTGTGAAAATTCACAGCGTCTTGCTTAGTGAAAACATCAAATAATGCCCTTGTTTTTAATTCTTATTAGATTGAGGAGTAATTATTTTTGTTTAGTCCATTTAGGCAAAGGACCATCTGTTAAGAAAACTTTAAAATAGTCTACTTCAGTTGATTTATTTCATCTTAAAATTCTGACGATAGGTCCTTTTCAGACAGAATATTTTAATGGTGGCCTCAACTTATGGGGGAAATCATTATTGTAATTTAGACTTTACAATTTATAACAATTTAGATCCTAAAGAGTTGGATTTTCTTTGAAACTGCTATTAAGAAAAAAATGTCTAAGCAGTTTGTGCAAACAAGATTTACAGTACAGACTACATTGTTTAGTGACCTCTGTTGATTCTGAAATGTAGCACTTAATTATGAGATTTTTAGCCTACTTACCAGTCCCATTTTATTTTAGTGTATGTGCTGCTGAAGTGAGCACAGTCCTGTTTTATTTTGATGGATTTGATGTCAATATTTACATATCTCTTCAAAATTATTCCATATGAACTCCTTTGAGGTAAGAAGACTACAATTCCCTTGTATTCTTCTCAACCTAGCATAGGGCCTTTGCAATAGTATGTGGCTAATGGCAATTGGCTGATCCACTATTGAAAAATCATCTTTCATCTATGTTCTTTCTGTAATCATTCTATCCTTCAATAATCATCTACCATCATTTCCAGAATTACAAAGTGGTTTTATGAAAGGAGAAGCTAAACAAATTTTAAAGTCATCACTTTGAAATTAAAAGAGGCCTTAGAGATCAAATATATCCAGTCATTTCATTTTATGGAAGAATCTATGTTGAATATAAAAAATGTTTGTTTACCCTGTCTCAAAGTCCTATTTCCTGTCTTATACATTGGAGGTTCTCTACATCTGAATATATTTCAAGATATATCAATACATCTATATATGTGTATTTATTTATACTACTGATAATTTTCATATATATATTTCTATGTAGAGATAGATATGAGAAATGTGTGTGTACAATTCTAGTGAAATATATATACCCCATTATATTTTATGTGAGATTATACACACACACTCACATCAACCTCACATATATCCTTGTGAGAATATAGAATTATTGAAATTACTAAATAATTCATTTGGAAAATCAGTCTTATTATAGTGCATAGTTGTTAGTTGTTAAAAATTTTATGTTAAATAACTGAAATAATTCAATTAATGATGAGTTTTTAACTTTTTATGTAACTGTATATTTAATGTTCTTTTACAAAACAGAACACTTTCCATATTTTTTGTTCCATTCCAATTTTTTTAAAGTAATCAGAGTTTATAAACTAACAATAGGCTGGCTCCAGTTCTACCATTTAAAAAATGGTAATAACCTTATACATCTTGAACTTGTCCACAACAGATTGTTTAATATGATGTAAACTCATCACAGAACCTTAGTATTCACACCAAGCTGAACTGCTAATTTTCAGAGACAAATGCACCTGTGGAAAAAGAAATCCTATCTTTAAATTGTATTACCCACTGACATGACCACATACTGTTTTGTCCTTGTTGTTAATATAGAAATCAGAGGGTGTAAATCTCTTCATCTTCCTGTCAGCACTTCAGGCCAGGGTGTTAATGGCCTGCAGCCAGGAAGTTGTATAGGCTTCCAGCCAATCAGCAATGAAACTGTTTAATTGGCTTTTCATACAGGAAGCACAAGGAGGGGGAGGGGGCTTGGTGCTAATGCATTTCAATGAAAACATTTTCAAATCTCCAATTAAGACAAGAGACTAGAGATCTTAATCCTTTGTGATATAATGGGCATAGAAGAGACTCATTTCATTTATTAAGTGACAAAGGCTAATTTTACTGATTGAAAATACATTATTAGTGTCTTAACAGATTTCTTTTCAAAGAATAAACCCAGCTTCCTCCTGCCAAGATAAAAGTACTCTTATTTCTTCAATAAGAAGCAAAGGAGAGGTCTCCACCTTAGGAAAAATAAAGAACAACACATCTAGGTCCAAATATTTTGATCTGATACAAAGGCTGTAAACCCTGAAATTGTGAGATGTTGGTGGTCAGAAAAATGACAGCCCAAAGCATGGCACTTTGGCATGATGAGTACTTTGAACTCAAGGAAGTTAAAAAACCGAGTAGCAACCTCAAAAGCAAAGTCTATGACATTCTACTGCCTATTTGCCACTCCCTCTGTCTTTCCTAGGGAAGTGTGTTGTAGAAACAAATCCTCTTCTCCAAGGTGGGCCATATAGACTAGAACTTTTTTACACTCTTGGGGAAAAAATTTGGAGGTTGAGATAA
This sequence comes from Heterocephalus glaber, assembly GCF_000247695.1. The sequence continues at coordinate 16,508,685 of NW_004624778.1, read as the reverse complement.
ATGATTCCCTAAAACTAGAGCTTGGAAAAGATATTCTTTAGTATATATAAACGTTGTCTTATAAAAGCATTAACGCCTACATGAGTTGTAAGCAAATTATTTAAACACTTCTTAATTAATATGAGGGTAATTGACCCTGGGTTCTATCTTTGTGGACATAATCTAAACATAGGAGTTTATAAGATCTGTGTCCTTCAGATTGCACAGCATTGTATCCTGGACGCTTACACATTTTGCTGGAACTATCTTTTCATAGCTAAGATGGAGCAAACAATATAGCACATTAGGCAGGACAGAAAAACTTATTGACTCTCCATATCTTCATTCATGATTGTTTTTAAAAGACATGACCAATGAATTTTTCTAAAATGCAGGAAGAGTCAGTATAAGGATATTAGGCCTGCATTAATTAGGCTAAAAAGTTATAGAATGAGAATGGGATTTAAATAAAAATACAATGGTTCCAAATGATCTTAATTAGACATCAAATGGAGCATTGGGGTTATTGCTTACTCAAAATCATGTCTTTCATTTAACTTGTGGGGGAGCTCACATACATTTACCACGGCTATTCCATTCCAATCTTGTCCTACTTAGATTATAGTAGGAGAGCCTAGGAGGACACTGAGACCATCTCAAAGCAATGGCAAGGGGGAGCAAACTATAGACAAGATGCCATATCTCATCTACCATCTGTGTCTGAGGGGCCCATAAGCTAAGTATGGTTGAACAAAATAATTTTTACAAAACTATTTTATGCTATGTGACAACCATAAGAAGTTTAAATTTCATAAATATCCATAAAAGAGAGTTTAATAGGAACACAGACATGCACATTTGTTTACCTATTATCTATGGTTGCTTTGAATTATAAAATAGAGTAGCTATGACAGAGAGCAGAGGCCGTATGACCAAGAAATCCAGAAAAATTTACTACCTGCTTCTTTAAAAGAAAAGTCTGCCAGTCCACTGTCTTTGTTAATGTTGGTTCAGGGATTCTAAATTAACTAGTAATTTTCATGTACGGTTGGCCAATGTGGCTGAGAGAATAATTTGCCAATCTGCCATATTTGCTATGACTGATCAATGGTACAAAAATAATTGCTTAATATCTTAACTTTCTTTGTAGACACAACCCCTGAGGGCACTTGCCTCTTACAAATGCAGCTTTTATGAAGACAATAAAAGAGGCAAAAAGAAAAAGAAACAAGAGTTTATGAAACTGCTTTCTTCCCCTTTCCTTTAGGTTCAATTTGATTTTTTTGAGCCACTCAGCTAGTAACAAGTAATAGAGTATTTGTTATATCAGCAATTGTGGAATTTCCAGTTTCCAATATTACAACAGTTCAAGTAAGGGAGTCTTTTTCAGTATTCTTCCTCCAAAATTGCAATCAATGCAGTTTTTCAGCATTTTCCTCCTAAGCCTTCTGTGTGAAACTCAAGATAGGACTATAAAGTGATGAGTTTGTGTCTGGTTGTATATGTTAGAAGTCTACCCTTGAGCAAATTTTGTCCTGTCAAAATTAGGTTATTAATATTCCCTTGGGTCAAATATGTTTCAGATGGATTTTTAAAAAGTACTTTCAGATGTATAATGTATTATTTATTTAGTATTTAATTTATTTAGTATTGTTTATTGAGCATCACGAAACTACTCCAGGTGCTAGAGAAAAGTGTAGTAAAATCGAAGAGAAAAATGACTCATCTTAGTGAAAATATAGTCTTGTAAATGGGTGCAGATTGTATCAGCCAGCCTTCCTGTAACAGAGACATAATACATGAAACTCACAACTTAAAGAAGGAAAGATTTAATTTAGCTCATGTTTTCAGGAAATTCAGAACAAGATTGGCAAGCTCCCAGGCAAGAAAATCTCATAGTGGAAGGGAGTAACAGAGCACAGCTGTTTAGTTCGCAAAGGCCAGGAAACGGGACAGGTGAACAACATGAGAGGATGGAGCGAGGAGCCAATGTACAGGACCATAGAGTATGGCAGCATGTCACACAGACACCCATCAGAGAGCTCCACTAATCAGTCAGGGGTCTCCTAATCCAACCAAGTGGTCAAATCAGGGTTAATGGTCACATAGATTAAAAAAAAAAAAAAAGTAAAAACAATGTCTGTGGGAGGGTTGTAATTACATGCAGATAAATCAGGAAAAGAGATTAAATGTGCTATTAAGGATCAAAAAACTGCAACCCAAACTAGGGCATTTTGGCATGCCAAGTACTTTGAAATAAAATCTCAGAAGCAAAATCATTTTGGCCCTTTTTTCTTCTGCTCCTCTTCCACCCCCAAGGTAGGCCATAGAAATTAGAATCCCGCTTCTTCAAAGCCAGCTATAAAACCTAGAAATCCTACTCTCAATCCCCCTCTTTTAAGAGTTGGCCTTAAGGAAGTTCTGTGACCTTCTTTATCTGATAGTAGATTATAAAACCCTCATGTCAGAGAAAGTCCTGCCTCATACCCAGGAGGAAGGAGTGCTTTATACAAAGGCCAAGAGGACCCTAACAGCCTTGTGTTCCCCCTCTGGGTCTGTTACTATTTCCTTACATTCTCTGTCCAATCACATTTCTACACAGTTCCATTCTTCATCAAGCCTAAGCATAAAAATAGACAGTTTTCCCTGGGTCTTTGGGCCTTCATTTCTGAAGGCTCCTGCATCACATAAAACTTTGATTAAGTAAACCTGTCATGTTCTCTTCTTGTTAACCTGTCTTTTGTTATGTGAATGTTGGCCTTGACCCTTATGATGGCTGGAAAAAGTATTCTGTCTCTCTGCCCCCACAGTGTAGAGACTGGGAGCTGTGAGTATTTTAAATGAGGAGGTCAGAAAAGGCTATGTGAGGCATAGAATCCCAAGCAGAAATTAACACAAGTGCAAATGCCAAAATGTAGTGAACACTTGGGAAACTGCACACGGACTGTGCTTTGGAGGAGCCAACACTGGTTCAGACCCCAAACCTACTCCTAAAGTCTTTACTGGTGAGGACAGATGCTAATGTGTCACTATTTCTATTTTAAGAGAAAAGGTAAGCTGTGCTTATAAGCAACACAAATTACAGTGAAAGTAAAGAATGGTTTTTCTGGTTCAGGAAATAGAGGGTTTTTTTGAAGAGCAGGGTTTTAGAGGATGCATTATAGGATGGAAGGACGGTAACACTAGCAAAGCTCATAATTAGAAAATGCTTGAGCAACATAATAATCTGTGAATGTTGCAATTTGGTTTGCATAGCCTAATGCAGTGGATGGATAGATGGGAGAGGAACACGGGGAAGTACAGTAAAAAAACAAAGGTTTGGGAGCTAGAAGGGGAAGAAGAAGCTAGTAGAAGACTATGAGTACTAAGGAATTAACTAGGGTTTAATCCTATAGGCCCAAAGGACAAATATACATTTCATGAATATAGGAATGGAGTAAAATACTCAGAAAACAGTAAAATTAACACCATGATTCAAATAGCTGCTATTACCAGATTGGTGTATGTGTGCAGATGATATGGGATGAGAAAACAGATTCTTAAGTCAATAAATAGGAAATATCTGCTGGTCAGTAATATTTTTAATCTCATAACTTTTACTGAATCTACCTCAGATATTCTCATTACATTTCTTTTATATTATTTAACTGGAAAAGACAAACGATGAAAACTTTCCTAATAATTTATTTTGACCCTCTAAAAACCTACAAATGCATGCACACACACACACACACACACACACACACAATTTCTTCATTAGAAATATCAGAGGATAATATCTGGTTATCACACCGGGGTGGGGAGTGCTATAGGCATTTAACAGGTAGAAGCCAAGGACACTGCTACACCTACTACAATGCCCAGTAAGATTTTCCACAACACAGATCATGCCTAAAAAGCAGTAATGCTGTGGTATGACCTAGACACACTAAGACACTAGTTTCTAAGTTAAGATAAAATATAAGATATCCAGTGAAATTTGAAGTTCAAATGAACAATGAATTTTTTTGCTGTATGTCCTATGAAATATTTTAGACATATTTACATTAAAATATTCATTGTTTAGCTGAAATTCAAATTTTTTTGTTCTTTTATTGGTACATTTTAGGTGTACAATTCATTTACATTTATAATTGGGTGTTTGTACCTGTACATGATATATCTTGGTTCTTATTTTTTTTTTCCCCATGACCTGTGCACCCTTCCCTATTTACATAGATTTCATTTCCATTTTTTTTCTTTTCTCATAGTTTTTCCTTTCCCTCTTTTCTTTTCCCCTTCCTCTCTCTTCACTCTGAAATTCAAATTTAACTGAGCATCTTGAGTTGTTATTTGCTAAGTCTGGCAAATCTATCCTAGGAGAGATGAAATACTGAGCCAAGAGACAATAAATTGCCAAGGTAGTATTTCAAGGGGCAGTCCAAATGCAAAACCAAAACTAACTCCTAGTGAGATACACAGGAGGCCTCAATTTCTAATGTAGCACATGAAACTATGCATTTGGGTTATGGGAAATGACTCAGCTTTGACCCTAGAGTATTGAATCTAAATCTGTACTGATAAAGATGTATAGGAGATTCAGAAGTGCATGCGAATTTGATCCAGACAATTCCTTCCAATAGTTATTAAAAGGCAGGGCCTATTTATTTCACTTAAGAGTATGGCCTCAGTGTGCATCCATTTAGCTATAAATGTCTCTAGTTTCTCATTCTTTATGGCTTAGTAGTACTTCATTTTATAAAAAAAACTCACATCTTCTTTATGCAGTCTCCAGTTCATGGGCTTTTGGGATGCTGATATTGTGAAATAGGAAGAAAAGGTCTAAGGGATTAGGAGAAATGGGAGGGATAGGGGAAAGGAAAGAAGGGAAAAGAAAAAATATGAGAAAAGGAAAAAAATGGAAAAGAATTACCTGTAAATAGGAAAGGGTGGAGGGGGTGAAGGGAGTGCTGGGAATGGGGAAAAAATAAGAACCAAGGTACATCATGTAAAGGTACAAGATCCCAATAATGGATGTAACTATATTGTATACCTAAAATGTACCAATAAATAAACTTAATAAAAAATTTTTTTAAAAAATAAGGCAGGGCCGGGTATTTAGCTCAGTGGTTCTGGCGCCTGCCTTGCAAGTGCAAGGTCCCGAGTTCAATCCCGGTACCAAAAAAAAAAAAAAAAAAAAAGTGGCAGAATTAACCCTAGGAACTATAGCCCTATAATACAGTAATTGTCACCATAAAGCAGTTTTATAGCTTGAGAAAATACATCTAACTGTTCTTTATAAACTAACTTCTCATTAAAATGTAAGGGTTTCTTAATAATATAATAGTTATATGATGTGGTCATCAACTAAAGAATTTATGTTTTCATAGGCCAACCTTGGAAATATTTGTTAAGTACTAAAAAATTAGTAATACAAATGTGAATGTTATTTATCACAATGTAGACTGGTGCCAAACTGGAATACAAAAAAAAGCTACCAAGAGTATCAGATCAATAAATGATTATTATTCTAGGCTCTGATGTAAGTGAAAAAATCCGTAACTTTGGATTAGTGCCATTTGCATCTGTAACTAATTTAGTTGCTCTCTTCTATTTACTACTTTGCTTACTAATACAGAGTTGGTGAAGTCCTGTATCCTCAGAGTTGCCCTTGGTAAAAGTTGTTTCATTAAACAACACCAAAAATAAAATAATAAAATCTTAGAATCAGTAGACACACAATAGACTCATGGGAGGGAAATGTAAATATTGGTGCTCAGAAAATGATATACCAAAGTATGGTGCTTTGGTGTGCTGAGTACTATGAGCTAAAGAAGAACTAAAGTCTCTCTGACCTTTTCCTGCCTTCCTGTCTCTAGTCCCTCTTTTTTCTTGCTACCCCTCACCACACTAAGCACAGGAAGGGATTTTCTCTAAAAATCCTTCATCTGCTGATAGAGTCTCAAAAAACAAAAACACACACAAACACACACACAATTGTCACAAGTATTCTCCTAGGGAAGCTCATCACCAAACCCAGGGAAGAGCTACTGTGTCATAGAAAAGATGGGAAGTGGACACCCCAGACATTGTCACTGACTGATAGTCCTTCCTGAACATAATGAGACGACCTTTGCTCACCATGCCATTCCTCCCCTGGCCTCATGCAGCTTGTTACCACCTTTCCTTTCAATCCCTATTCTGATGCTATGAAAAACTCCAGTCATCTGTCCCTTCTTTAATTGTCATTGCTCATAGGACTCTCATGTGTTTACATGTAATTAATTTTGTATGTCTTTTCTCTTCTTGATCCATCATCTATGTGCAGTTTATTTCAGATTTAATAATTAAACCATCTGAGAGTGGCGGGAAAGTTTTCTTCTCCTCTGTAAAAGAAAGGAGGAAAAGATATTCCTTTCACATTAATTTGTGTTCTCTCCCCCCTCAAAGGTCTGGAGCATTTTCAGAGTGATTGTAGAGCTTTCAATGATAACAAATGGTTGACAGTGGCATGTGTGCCTTAAGTTCCCTGCCACTGGGCATGGCAATAGGAGAGCTATTCTTCATGAAGGGATTACCAAGAAGGTATAGGAGCCACCTGACCTCTTTGGCAGGCTAATTTCCTTGCCTTTAGCTTCAGTGTGGAGAGTTAAGACTTCAAAAAACACTGCAGTCAGCTCAGACAAGGCTTAACTCATTTCTTCTTATAAAAATGATAGCAATGGCAACAGAAATGCAAACTTGAAAAATACAGAAGCCTCCCGGGGCTCATAAGGGCTGAGCATCATAGCATTGTTATGAATGTTTTACTACCAATCACAAATAAATCAGTGGTTGCCTTCGGCAACAATGACAACATGAATATTTTATACCTCAGCATAGCTGACTATAAGTTTAGTTTTATCAATAGCTGAGGCTGATTCTTGAGACCACAGTTCCCTTTGATTCTCTATTATTATATTTTCTCCATCTATTTCTTAATGTTTTTTGAGTATAGAGAATATTACAATGTTTGCATTTCATATCTCTATCGTTCATAGAAGACAGATTGTTATGCTACCAAATTTTCTCGAATAAACACTGAGTTGCACTTATAATCAAGGTGAAACAATGAATATGAGAAGAAAATTTTTAAATGTATGGGGGGTTGGTTTTTAACAATTCTGACAAGGAATAACACTTTTTTTCAGTAAAAAGCACACCATATTGTAAATATGTTCTGATCTTCCGTATATTTTGTTTTGACATCTTCAAAATTACTTCTGGCTGGGGCGAGATTGCTTCTCTTGGAGCTAATCAATTCTTAGAGACAGCAAGGGATACTCTTTGATAGGCAAACTAAAGATCTAGAGCCATATCTCCTATGTCTGGTTCACACAACCTAGGAGGCAACACAGCTACTAGGGCCAAGAGCTAGGCACCTGGGGACCACTCTACTGCCCCAAACCCACCAAAATTATTCGAACTAGCCTGTTCTAAATTGTTCATTCTGTCCTGTCTTGCTTTTTCCTTGGAAACCCCAAGAAAGGCTCTGATCAGCCTGGTGTTTTCCCTGTGAGATGTACCACACTCCCTCACTAGGACTCCTCTCTTTGCTTATGAGCACACTTGACCATTTCATTTTTAAAAGCACAAGTGAAAATCCCAAACAAAACTCAACTACCATATGTTTTGTGGTAGAAAATTTAGTCACATGCATAGCAGCAGTAGTAGCCCCAAAAGAAGAGATGATAAAGTTAGCCTGGGAACTGTATGAAAAATTAAACCTGAAAACTTTTCATCAAAGGAAACCTGTCACTTCCTAAGTAAATGACACTTGAGAATAAAGAATGCCACATCAAAAATTAATTAGAACCTCAAAACAATTTTATTTTTCTATCTAAATATCTATATAACTCAATGACATTTAATGGTCAAATTTGATTACAAAGAAGCCTCTATGATAGTTTCATTATTTTGCAAAATTGAAATTTGGCTACTCTGAAAATCATTGAAATGAGATAAGTGATCCTTCATGATTTTTAAAGCTATAATGACAGGTGTTATTTGTCTTTCATTAATAGTAATTGGTTTATAAGATAAGATTATAAGATTCAGTGTCTCTGAATATTAGTATTAATAGCATTTTGCATCTTTTTCTACAAGGATGTATTGGCATCTTGATCCATTTGGAAAAATGTAGCCACTTATATTAAATTCATGATACACATTTTATTTCTAAAGATATCTGTAAGGACCTTATCTCCATCTCACAACCAAAGAAATATGAAGAATTTTTCTACAAAAAAAGAAGAAAATACTAGTACTATACTTTGGGGGATCAGAATACGTACCCCAAAGTGTGCTCTTTAGGCATGTTGAATTTTTTGAACTAAAAGGGAACTAAGCTCTGTCTGACCCTGTCACCTCTTCCTCTACTTCTTGTCCCTCTCTCCATCCCAAAACCTGAATTTTTCTGACCTACAGAAAGGTGAGATCTTACAAAAGTTTAACATGAAAAGAAGAGAAGAGTTAGTACCATGACAAAATGTCCTAGGCACTTTGTGTTCCTTGGCCCATTAATCTTTCCTAAAAAGCATTTATTCTTACTGTAAAATTGCCTACAGTCCTCATTTCCCTCTCTCTACTGAAGAGAATATTTATACCTCAACCACCTGGCCCTTCTATGAGTTTCACACTTTCATGTCTCCTATGTGCTTGCATATTAATAAGTTCATAAGAGGGAGGAAGAGGGGCTGTAAGATTGGGCAATAGGGGAATGGATATGAGGAAAATATATTATACATATTGAAACTCTTCTTCCAAAAGCTGTGAAACTAGGAGGGTGTGCAAGAGAGGTGGCTGTGAGGGGTGAAAATTTTCAAAGGTATGTTATGTGCATGTATGAGTCTGCCATAGTGAAACCACTGATCTTTATAAATAATATAACATGATAAAAAATAAAATTCATATGTCTCACCTCACTAATCTGTCCACTGTTCATTCGTTTTATAGACTCAAATTAACAAGTTTCAGAGGATGAAAATAAGGTTTCCTTTGCCCCTCCAGTACTCATTTCCTGTGACCAGGAATACAAAACAGCAAGTAGAATGAAGTGAAGTGAGAGAGAAGAGAATGAAAAGAAAGTAATTTTTGATAAAATTCTTGCATTTTCCTCCCCAAAACACCCAAGTAGAGAAATCCTGCATCTTACCAACTTGCTTTCATAGAAGCTGAACTGAGGCACAATTATTCATAATGCACTCAGAGAATTTTCCCTTACCTCCCTCATCAAAACTCATAACATTGACATCAGTACCATCCATCTTGCAAGTACTGCTCTACTAATGCCACATACAATGTCATTAACTTTGATTGTCATATACCTGTGACACAGCAATGCAGTTTAGAAAGAACAAGCCATACCAAATTAGCCCTATTCACTATATTAACTTGTCTATTTACCCTTGGGAAAATCAAAGGCTCCTATAGTCTATATCTTTTGTTGTTGTTATTGTTAAATTCTTTTATTGGTACATTTTAGGTTTGCAACACAATTACATTTCTCATTGGGAACTTGTACCTTTACATGATCCATCTTGGTTCTTATTTTTTCCCCATTCCTAGCCCTCCCTTCACGCCCTCCACCCTTCCCTATTTACAAAGACTTTATTTCCATTTTTTCCATTT
>NW_004624778.1:16477801-16494448 GCF_000247695.1 Heterocephalus glaber | reverse complement strand
TCATCTAGCCACTGCTGGATTGATTTCTCATGTTCCCTTATAATTTTGAAGCAATTTTTCTTTTCCTGGTCATGAATTGCAATCTTATCTTCTATATCTGAAATTTTGTCCTCACATTGGATCATTCTCCTGTGTACACTTTCAATGGAGTCTTTCATCTCCTGGAAATCTATTTGTATCTGTTTTATGGATTCCATTTGTTTCCTATGTTGGGATTCCATCATGTTCCTCAGCTCCTCTCTAGATTTATTAATCATGCCTTGCACTAGGAGCACAATTTCTGTTATCTGAGAAATTATTTCTGATTTCATTTTTTCCAGATCCCCTTCTGTTGCCAGTTCAGTGGGTTCAGCTGGTTGAATATCAGAGTGTTCCATCTCATTTCCCTTTGGGATTGCTGTAGGTCTGGTTTAGAGACTTAGGTGTTTTCTCATTTCGACTGGGGGGGGGGACAGGGGGTTGCTGTTTGCACCCACGTGGCTCACCTCCTTTGAGCTGGGACAGGTGAGACAGGGGCCAGGAGCAGCGATTGGGATGGTGGCCTGGAAGCCCCTTCCTCTTGCCTGGGAGCGGTAAGACAGAAGGTGGCCCAAAAGCCCTTTCCTCTGGGCTGGGATCAGTGGGAGGGCTGATGGCTGTGAAGCCCCTTCCTCTGGACCAGGAGCAGTGGGACGGCAGCTCAGAAGCCCCTACTTCTGGGCCAGGAGTGGCAGTAGGGATGGCAGCCAGGAAGCCCCTTCCTCTGGGCCGGGAGCGGCAGGATGGACGGTAGCCCCAAAGCCCTTTCCTCTGTGCCTGGAGCATTGGAAGGGATAGTGGCCGGGATGCCCCTTCCTCTGGACCAGGAGCAGTGGGACAGCAGCTCAGACATCCCTACCTCTGGGCCAGGATATAGTCTATATCTTAATTTTGGCAAAACACTTACACAAATGATAGCTTCTCACAGTTTATTCACACATTCAGAGATGTACTACTGGCAAGGTCAGGATTTTTTTGTTAAATCTCTGATCAAGTTTGAATAGGGGTGGCAGGGCAGTAATAGCCTAAAACTCTGCATCCTAGACTCTTCCATGGCAAGATAGTCTATGTGTCTGTTGATCTTTCTATATTTTCTGTATCTTAGCAGTGTTCCCATGATTACTATAATCATCATAAATAAAACTGAGTTAAAAGCTCTATGTTGAATCAATGAGATATGTTTTGTTTTACCCTCTGTACACTATTTACTATGAGATAGAGGATGCAATATAGCAAATATTGAAGAAGTAAGTCTTAGAGGGAAGAAATTTGACAATTATAGACCAAGATTATTGTGTTATAGCTTCCTTTTATATTAAAATTATCTATTTATTTAATGTTTCTTTGGTTGGGATTTGTGGGAAGAAGGTGCTATTTTTCCAGTACTTTGAAAATCAATAGGCCACTGATTCCAAAATTTTGACTTGAACCTCAAAGTAAATATCATTACTACTTAACAATAGGCTGTCAATGGGATTCACATAGATTATCTGGGATAATTTAAAGATTCCTTTCCAAAGGTCTTTTATCATTAGTTTGTCAAAAAAAAAATCATTCTTTTTTATAATTCAGATTTCTGACTTCAACTGACCTAGCGGGATCAAACAACTAATAGAGAGGAAAAAAGAAATTTTTTTAATGTGTCATGTAATTACTAAGCTGTTACAACAGATCAAAGCCCTCTCAAGAGCCCTAACCCTTGTTTATAACAATACACAATTACCAGGTCAGTAGTTTTTTGTTTATTTGTTTTTTGTTTTATTACTGGGGATTGAACCCAAAGCCCTCACACTAAATTACATAGCCTGTCTTCTTTATATTTTTATTCTGAGGAAGGATCATGCTAAGTCACTAAGTTGCCCATGCTGGGCTGGAATTTGCAATCACCCTGCCTTAGTTTCCCAGAGTGCTGAAAATACTGGTGTGTATCACCATACCTGTCTTACATTAATATTTTTTACTAGTCCCAAAAACAATTAGCATGACTTACGTTGTTGACTTAAAGGCTGTTGTATTAATATACTTCTGGGATATGTTCAATCAGTCATATTTATCACTAATGATATAAAACTAACAAGAACAAGCATGAGGGACCTGTTTTTTTGTTGTAAAGTGGTCCAGCATTGGAGCAATCTGCAGATATTTCACCATCGTGGGACAAGACACAGGAAAAACAAGTCAAGCTCTCATGTTGACCAATTTTTGGTCTTAGGTACAGCTGTATCACCACTATGAGCCACTTCAACATCTCTAACATATAAACCATAAGTCTATGAACTGTCTTACTAGTTTTTCAGGATGATTACTTGAGATAATTCATAATTCATTTATTGTATGAAATGGTCCCAGGTTTTGAACTTTCACTTCCTAATCACCTGCCCTAAAGCAAGCAAACATTGCTGGTCTATTTCAGGATCTCCACTAGCATTCTCATCTTTGGTTAGATACCTGCTCTACTATGTTAGGGCCTTTACAGGGGTGACACAGGAAGGCACACACTGTCCTCCTTTTACTCTTCCCTTCAGCTTGAAATTCTGCCTTGAAACTGTCCTTCCCTGTGAGATTTCCCAAATGGCTATTTTCCTCCAAAATGACTTTGAAACTCTCTGATCTTGAGCCTCAGGATGGCATGTGTTGGAAAGCCAGGGGACTCAGTGGACTTCAAAGGTCCAAGAGAAGCCAGAAAAAGAAGACAGGAAGAATTTTATGCCTCTATCAAGTGAGATATCTCTGTATTTTGTGCAGTCCAGAACACTCCAATCATGTGTGCACATTCTTCTTTGTGCCTCAAGTTCCAAATAAAAGTTGCTCATAAACCAAACATTGCTAAGGTTGTTGAAATGCTGTTTCCTCACCATTGATGTTACCAGCACTGCATGCATTCCTCACAGTACTGCTGCTGATCTATATACTGAACATGAGTGTCAACATTCCTGAACTCTAATTCCGATTCAAGAATTCCTTTAGGAGTTGGGAGGGCATTGCCCACTGGTAGAGTACTTTCCTGGTAAGCACAAGGGTTTGTGTTGAATTCCCAGAAGTGTCAAAAAACTTTTCTTTAAACCATGAGCAATTCATCTCTTTTTCCATCTGTGTAATGGGCACGGTAGACCTGCTTCCTGTAGGGCAGATTCAGAAAGACTGAAAAATATTGTTTTGCATATTACACTTCTATTACTACTGACATAGACAACATACTAGTCTCTGCTGTTAAACTCCATGGAAAAGAACAGTGATTGTTTTGACTAGAAAATTAGGATAAGTTTCCAACAATGTACATATCTATGAAAACAAGCCAAAGCATTTTAATTCTCCCTTTACAGCAAGCAATTTGGCATTAGTTTATATATATTGTTTTAACCAAATAATGAAATGATTTTTTCTTCTTTTGAAACTCTCACGGCCAATATTTAGTCTAAAAAGGGTGTTCTAATTATGAGGAGATTATTATTTTCTCATTTGCAGAGATTTGGCTCATTAGAGTTATAATCCTTTTCCCTCAGCCCAGAAACTGACAGTAACCTCTTTTTGTGATTCTGAGAGTGAAACTGACTACTTAAATAAAAATTCAAGTCCCAATGACTATGCAGCTTGATCAATATGATGCTTAAATAAAAACAATGGCCAGAGAAGAGATCAATTATGTGCCTTCTTAGTGGTCATTCATGAAAGTCACTTGGCTTCATCTTAGTAGCCTTGTGAAAATAGGATGTTAAATTTGAATTATGCTGCAGAACATCATGGTGTCTAGCCAGCCGAATTCAAATGACATTCAGTTTATACTTTTCTAATCTCTCCAAATGCTTCTCTGGGTCATTTATAGAATTGAACCTTAAGGGTTAGAAATTACATTAGAAAGGAAATATGCACCATACTTCTACTGCACCAAAATGAAAACTTTTTACCTAATTAAGTGGATCATCTTTCTCATTTTGGATATTTAAGGACAACAAAAAGAATTAATTTAATGTAGTGAGCTCCTTATGCTCCTATACCCATTAGCATTTGTTTTCAGAGCAAAGATAGCAAAATGTTGCTCAAACATATCCAAAGCACTTTCCTCTCCCTTTTTATCCCTTTAACCATCTACTTAGTGTTTGTTTTCACCAGAGCATCCAATCTATTTAAGAAGGGATATACATGGTATTATTTGTATACCTTTCTCCAAAAGTAAAAGTAAAAGTAATGGTGATAGATTGGTTAAATAGCAAAATATCCATGAGGCTGGAAAATTAAAAGAAAAGAGTGGGCATCAGATTATCCATGTTGACATTAACCACTAACTTTTAAAGTTTGACCCACACTTACAGTCTGAAAAAGAAGAATTTTAGGAAATACGAAATGTCATATTACTTAGGCCTAATTTGTTGTATAGTAGTTGTACCTCATCTTTACGCCAAAGAACCTGGAGCAAGTATGGGGCATATTTTAGTTATAGAAAGGAGTCCTTAGATCAGTAGGCATGCTGATCATAGCCTTAAAGCTATTAAAGTGCCTTTCAGAATACATTAAAAATTATTTTTAATAAACATGAAGATTTGTTATGACTAATAAATCAAAATTTGAACTACATTTTACTAATATAATAGTTTTGGCATTTTATTTTAATTAGTAATATTTTTTAAATGAATACATAACAATACTCCACATAATCTGGCCAAATGATTATAAGGATAGGGACTAAAAGTGACATACCCTTGTAACCATTTGATGAGGTTATGTACATGCCCCTTTGAAAATAACATGATACCTAGATATTATGTATATTTCTCTAAACACAATAACAACTCTGTGGCATAAGCAATTGTTCCCATTTTACAGATAAGAAAATTGAGTTTTAGAGAGGTTCCTGAGTCTTTGTGTTTGTTCTTGGTATCAAACACCTGGTAAACCTAGACCCGAACCTGTCACTATTGTTTCTAAATTCTGTAGGTAGACTTTTTACCACATGCCGGCCATGTGATCACTAACAAAGTAAGCTACTTATGTCATTCCTAAAAAGATCACTTTAAAATTTTATAAAGTTGCACAAAACCTAAGGCAGCATTTTGTTTATTATATTTGTGAAAACAGCAATTGTAGGAAGAATAATCTTTCTAAGTGCCTACTCCTCATTCAGATGAGATTATTGGAAATGCCATATAATTCAAGGATGCTCTAATTAGAGGAGAAAATCTGAAATATGGGAAAAAGATAAATAAAAATTGGAAATGACCAGGGAAAAAGATCAGGAGATGGGGAGTCCTACTGGCTAGGGGACAAGAGAGTCCAGGTAAGATGGGGATGATCAAGCTATTCCACAGGGGACACCAAACACTGTGCTAAGTGAAGCCAAAGACACCCATAGTATGAACCTCCATTGGTAGCCTGACTTCAAGTGGATGGATTATATCCTTGTCATCAAAATACTTCCTCATCTCCCTGTCAGCAACTGATGTTTGGAGGCTACCAAACTGTAAAGTCAGCCCATTTCTAACACTTTCACTTCGAAAGCCCAGGCCACTGCTTTCATTCCTGTGGGGCTCAATTATCTCTTCTTTGACTAATATGAACACAGTCCATCCTTGCAAGGCCTTTCAGAGGACATGCTCAACATTTCTAGATCAGTGGAAACATCTTTGGATATGAAAATGCCAAAAATTTCTAGAATTATACGCCTAACCTCTGCTAAGCTCTGTGAGCTCCATATGATGAATAATTAAAACATCATCAGTGAATCCAAGTGCTTAGCCAAGTGTTCTTGAGACAGCAGTCAGTTAAAAACAGAAATGAACAACTGCCTATATCATGTTTATGGTGTGTGTTACCCAATCAAGTGAATCACCTGTTTTAGTTATAGGTTCTCTAATTAATAACTAAGTGATAGAGCTAAAACAGGGAAAGAAAAATTTCCATGTAATCTTCCTGTTGATTAAGGCGGTGGTTTAGTCTCCTCAGTCCCCACCCAGCCCTCAGTACTGGGGCTAGAACCTAAGGTCTTGAAAATGCTAGGTAAGTGCTCTACCACTGAGCTCCTTTCCCAGCTTTTTTTTATTTTTTGAGATAGTCTTTTGCTAACTTGACCAGGACATAAACTTCCCATTCTCCTGCCTCAGCCTACCAAGTTCCTGGGATTATTGGATTGTGCCATTATGCTAATGTTAATTTCTCTATCTCAGCCTCCCCCACTCCATCGCATTGTCATAGTCACCTATACCTTCATACTAATCACTCCAAGAATAAGAGATATATTTCAGAAACTGTCTTAGTTCACCAGGACATTGGAAATAAATTTATGGGCAATGAATAAATGACAGATGATAATTTGCCTCTGTGATTCAAAATGGGATCAAAAGGAGCCAAATCATCCTATATATTTGAAATATTAATTGTGGTTCTCATTAGACTGGGTGTGGCATTAGAGGCACTGAATGGATGAAACAGCCTCAACTCTACTTAGGAAATACATTAAAATTCCATCTGTCATAAAACCTAGTGCTCAGCATTCCTACCTAATAGTCTGAAAAATCAATAAACTGAAGCCAAGGAAGGGTATCTGCTAAAAAAGCAGATGGTAATGACCTGTGTAATGCAAACTAAGATCCAAATTCCTTGTTTCTGATGCTTTGGATTTTGACTATACGTCTTGCAGTTACACACACACACACACACACACACACACACACACACACACACAGCTTCTGACCCTGAATTAGGCAGGCAGGCTCCAAATGTGTGTCTCTGACTTGCTCATAGGCTGTAATATAGTCATTTTTGTACATGTGACCACTTCCCGGGAAGTGAGAGCATAATGGAGAGGTTAGAAACCCTGTTTCCAGGCTCTGGGAATCATGCAACTTACTAGAGTTCCCTGGGTCCGTCCTCTAAATTTCTGGAGGTAAATAGAACACTGAGAATTAGTGATTGTGTGGCCAGTGATGTCTGAATCTCACCTCTGCCCTGGGTAAAATCCATCTTCTTGGTTTTCCTGCAGAAACTCAGACATTGGCCTTTGCTGTTAGTTACAAATATGCCACAGGCCAAGACTGAAGATGGTCCTTCACCTCCTCCCTTTCTTCTCCAAAGAACAGATAAGCAGACACAGTCTGTTTGACTGAGATTGCAGACCCTGGATGGTACAGCCCCAGGAGACAGTTACATTATGTATCCTTCTTCCTTGTTCCCTTTCTGCTCATGCCCTGATCATGAGACCCTGCCTTCTCTTTCTGTTTGTCTTACACTATAAATAAAGAGTGTGCTGGACGCCAGGCAGCCATTAGCTCATCAGGCTATGGTTCTACCTGGTTCCAGCTTTCAAGTATAATCTTGGTATGCATCCTTCTTGGTATTTTTCAGTTTTCTTCATCTCCCACCAATCTGCCTGGCTTCGGACCCTGTGCTGTGCAGGTTGCAGAACAAACATTCAACCTATGCTGTTTCACAAAATGATGGTGGAATGTAATAATCTTATTCACTGGCAGCAAACACCACCTTTCTCACATAGTAGTTGTACAGACCAAACAAGATAAAACATGTACAATTTCCATAGGAAAAAATATAGCAAATGTTGATTTTAGAATACTAGCAACTATTATCCAGAATAACTATTATCTAAGCATACATATGCTTGTTTAAGTGACTTGTCAGAAAAGAAGTTCCAAAAATGTTAAAGAAATGTTATTCTAAGCACTGTTACTATGTGAAAATAATTACTTGATGGCTCTTGAATTATTTAACAAATTTATATGTACTCATATAGCTATGCAACCTTCATAGGCCCACTATTTGATAATCAACACACCTAGCAATAGGTAAGATTTGTTCACTTTGTATTGATTTGACTTTTTTTCACAGAAAATTAGAAAATCATCTGACATACTGTATACTGAATGCCAAGAGATTTTGTTTTAAATTATTTTTGTTTTTTAAGCCTTCAAACTCTTGCTACTCTTAACTAGTTGAGGATTTTTTTTTTGGTACCGGAGATCAAACTTGGGTCCTCGCGCTTGCACAGCAGGCAGCGAAACCACTGAGCTAAATCCCAGGCCCTAGAGGATTTTTTTAAACAACAGAGGAATACAAGATAATCATCTCACATTTTAGATGATAATGTTAAAATATGAAATGATAAAAAATTATGGCTAGGATACACTGATGTAATATCTTTATGTCAATAATAGCATTGATCCTGAATCTAAAAACTCAGCAACTTTGATTTCTTTTCTTGATATTCCTTTAAACCTGATGAGATAGACTGGAGAATTTTATATATATATATATATATATAAAACTTTCCATTTTTTCTTTAGATTGCCAAATTTCAGTCACAACTTCATTACAGTGGTACCATAACTGCTATCTGAAATATGAAAAATAAAATCAATCAGTTACTTTGACTAAAATACCTAAAGAAGGAGATGAGATTGTATGATAGATATGCTTTAACTACATAACTATATTCAATGTTCCAGTTATTCTGCCCATAGGTGTTATGGCTTATATCTAGAAGTTTGTTCCCTCAAAACCTTATGTCCCCATAGGTAGGACTTTTGGGAGGTGACTAGATCATGAGTGTGTGACAGTGGATTAGTTTGCTGATTGGTTTAGCATAGTTCTGAGTGTGGATAATGGAATTATTGAAGAAGGGTGTAGGTGGCACCAACCAATTGGCTTGTAGCCTGGATTGAATAAAAAGGGAAAGTAGAAAGGCTTGATGCTTCTTGTCTGCCCTACTGTAGACTGTTTCTCCTCTGCCTTGGAGCTAGCCAACTATGGACTTAAACCTCTACAAATTGTGAGTTAAAATAAATCTTCCCTTGTTTAACTTGTGGGGGTCAAGTATTTTGTCCCAGCAATAAGAAAGTCATTAAGACAGAAAGTTAACAAAGAATGATATATTCTCAACTTACAAGATGATCACTCGGTTTATGGATAAAATCTATTTGCAAGATTATAATTGCAGTACAGTTGGTTGTCTAAACAGAAATTAATTTATTAACTATTATTTGTTCATCATTTATTACCTATATTTCTTGCAATATCTAGCATCTGGAATGAGTTATAACATAGAGGTGTAAAATTAGTATATGTTGAATAGATAATATTTTTCTAGTGTGTTTACTTAGATGCAATTGACCCTCAGCCTTAAACTTGATGTTACCTATTTTTAGGTTCCTTCTAACTCAATTTGTTATTTATTTGGAAAATAGAAATAGGGTAAGAGTGTCAAGGGAATTTTTATTTTGTAGAACATGGTTAACAGAATAATCCAAACTGACATAGTAATAGGAATACTGTGACTACAGTATTTTTAACCAAATAGTTTTCTGTAGGGTATAAATTTACAAACTCAGTATAAAAGAAAAGGTAGTGATGGAGACTATGGTATACTAGATGTTCATGTGTTGTCCCAAGTCACTGGCACAGAAGAAAGTGAACTTACCGGGCATTTTCCTGCCTTAGAAATTGGTCCATTTTATGACAAATGTGCTATTTTTTGTACTGAGACTTACGTACTTCTAAGATAATATATACAACATTTATCAACTTTGACTAAAATTGAATAAAATTCAAAAATGATCTATGAATCAGATACAGAAAAACAAGAAAAATAGAGCAACATAACCTTAAAACAGCTAGATATTTATTAATAATTTTTAAATTCCATTCTTACCTCATGGTTAATGATAATTTGTAGGGAGAGATAATCACAATTTGAAT
This sequence comes from Heterocephalus glaber, assembly GCF_000247695.1. The sequence continues at coordinate 16,484,731 of NW_004624778.1, read as the reverse complement.
GAAAGAACAGTGTAAACTTTAAACTAGTAGAAAATGCATGTGTCATTGGTTGTAATCATCTATTCATGGACTTTTCCTCCTTATCAATTTAGAAATAATAATACAAATCCTTTTTAATTCACTCTTCACTTGCTACTAGAAATATAAGAATTAAAACAATGAAAAACAGGTATGCATGCCCTGTGGTACACATCTGTAATCCCAGCTACTCAGAAGGCTGAGACAGGAGGGTTGCAAGTTTGAACCAGGCCTGGGCACTTTAGAAAGATTCTGTTTCAACAAACAAACAAACAAACAACAAAACAAGGCAAAAAACATATAAATAAACAACAAAAACAAAGAAAACCTGGGGATGTAGTTCAATGCTTTCTGAATTAATTCCCCACTACCAAGGAGGGAAAAAGAAGTACTATTAACAAAATACCATAATTTTGTTGAGGTGGAAAAGATAAAAAAGAATTAAAGATAATCGTGCCAGTCATTAGTTTATTTGACCAAACTTTGTTAAGAGGCCATCTGGGCTTAGCATGTATTCAATAACAAGTAAAATTTGATCCTAGAATTTATTCTACATTTTCTAACTTTTGAAAAGCAATAGATCTCAAAATTTATATGCAAGTCTCATTTCCTAAACTACTTTTATTCAAGTTCTTTTGTCAAAATCATCATTAAAAATGCATTGGTGATGGTGAGCTACAGTCAGATGACAAATAGAACAAAGAGTTCAAAGAAATAGATGGGTGCGAGACTCTCAAGGCAGTATTAATAACCCAAGAAGCCGGATAATGTTCACATCACATAGCAGTCATAATCTTATTAAGATCAAAGAGAATGTGGCAATTGAAAATGTAGATTAAAGCAGAACTTTACTGGGTAGGAAGAGACAACAATGGATTGTTTTTTCCTCGACATGATCAACCAGTAAGACAGTATGTTTATCAGCTGCAATAAAACAGTCAAAAATATAGTTCAGAGAAGCGAGAGAAAAATTTTAATGCCTATTTTTGAGAAATGCTTCTGAAAAGTTGAAGCTAATTGCTGAACTAATTGCTCTTCTCTTGAGTTTCTTCTACACAAACGATATGCTTCCAGATTAATTAACTTTACTTCTGAAGAACTGGGAGTGATTCCAAAGTTTGGCTGTCTGATTACTCCACTTCCATGGAAAATATTCCTTCAAGTTCTGCCCTTGGGCATAATAATGTTAGAGATATTTTCACAGGGTGTAAGTAGAAATGCAGAAATAAATGTCTGACTTAGCAGATTTTACTTCAAGTTCGTGAAATGTAATTCTTGCCATCCAAAATTGATTTGAAGATTCAAAACCAAACAAATCTACCCTAAAAACTAGCTGGGTACTGTGATCTTAAGTTCTGTTGGCTTCCAACTTTATTTTACCCAAAAGCTATAGTGTTTGCTCATGGAGTTGTAGTAGAGTTTTCTAAGACTATTTCTAGGCTTGGCTATTTTTCTTTTTTACCTCCCAAAAAATCAAATAATAAAATTGAAAAGCTTATGTTCTGTCTCTGATAAACTTCTTAAATGTGAACACTGAAATCAGAAATTTGGCTCACTGGCAGGTACATAGGAAATCTATTTCCTTTTGGCTCCTTCTTCCCTTATAGCATTCTTTGCTAGATTTTCTGCCTAAAATATAGAAAAAGATTCTAATAAATAATCCAGTTATAAAAGCCACTTGTTATGAGCTTTGCTGCTAGGGGCATATTCTGTTGCCAATGATGATTTATTGGGATTAACAAAAAAAGAATTGAGATTCTGTTTTGGAACCACATTCAAAAGTTGCTAGATAGCATATGCATTTTTGTGCCATGATCTTTCCAGCACTCTCTTTGGACCCCACACCAACTTCACAGTTACTGGATTAATCTCAGCTGCTTAGCTAGGGGCATTAGTCCCCTCCTTGATTATGAGTAAAGTTTGCCCTATAGAGTTAGGGAAGGAGAGAAAAAACTGCTCAGTTCTATCCACTGTTAGCAGGGTTTGCGAAAATAGGATCGGCAGGGCGTCAGTCTTTGTTTTAAACAGAAAAGAAGTTCTAGCTTATTCTCAGGGAGGACGAAGATACATAATTAACTGAGGTAGGCATGACCTAGGGCAGATGGCAACAGCATATCAGTAGGCAGCCTTCTCTCTAGAATGAGGATTCCTACTGGGCAGTGCTAATCCTAAAACTTAGAAGGGACCATGGAAGCTTTTTACAAAACTATGTGAGTTTAAGATATTTGAATTTGTCTGAAAGCCTCATAGAACTCAAACACAAATACACACAGAGAACACTGGAACTAACTGCAAAGTATTAATGAAATCCATCAGCAGGAAGAAAATGCAATAATGCCCAGGATTTAGTAATAATATCTCATATTTTCCAAGAGCTTAGAAAGGGTCAGCTATTATGGTTAATTCTATTAAGTATTATTGTACTCCATGTTTGCAGCTTCTGAGATATATTATTAGCACCCTTTTAAAAATGAGAAAATCAGATCATAAATGAGTTGTAGAGTATGCGCAAGCTTATGCTATAAGTTACTACACAAAATATTTGAACAGAAAAGAATGAAAGGGAGAGAATTAAAAGTCCAAAAACCACCTAATGTATATGGGAAAATATATATAATCTTAAACCACTAGGAAAAAGTTTATAATTCATACATATTACTAGAAAAATTGCAGAGTCTTCAAGAAAAATATTAATAAAGTCAGAGTCTGATCACAGCCAATGAAACAAGATTAATTCCAACAGGCAAAATGTATAAAGACAATTGTAAATAAATACATAAATCTCTAAAGACAATAAATACTTATTTCAACTAAATAATTCTTAGTAGAGGATATCCAAGGTTTCTATGATTCCAAAATACATTATTTTAAACCAGCAAGATATGTGTGCATCCTTCCAAAAGTAACTACTTGCTGATGTAAATTGGTTAGTCATGAAAAATAAAAATCAAAAACATTAGAAAATCAAGCAAACCATTCCCTGTTTCTTCTCTCAAGTACTGTATGAGTGTTCCTTGCTTTGCTTTATTATGTGCAGGTAATTCACAAGACAGAATAATCAGCAGATGGTAACTAGTGTCAATTCATACAACCATGATTGAAAATATCAAAACTGTAGGAATTTTAGAGATTAGTATACCTGCCATATTTTATGGGTGAAAAAAAGTAGTAAGCAACCTGCTCAAAATCTCAAAGATAATTAATTCTCATGTCATTCAACTATGCTATTTCTGCTGGTTTAGATTGCCTCACACTAGAAAAGCAGAGAACTTTTCAGTAGTTGGGATCATAAGCCATGATCCAATGAACTAAACAGGGAAATAATAATCACAGCATGTGTTCAGCTATTTCCTTCTGTAAGCCTGTACTTTGTACTTTTGATTAGAGAAATCTGCCCAGTTGGGAGTGTATTGGAGTAAGGAGAATAGTCTCAAGATGAACTGATGGGAGGATCTTTATCTGGTCACAGAACTATCATTTGGCTCAGAGATCAATGCCATGTTTGATGGCAAAGAGCATCACAGAAAGAGAATAACGAGTTAGCAAAACTCTCAAATCAAATCTGAATTGAAAGCATAAAACATTTCTAGATGTATATGAAGAGATTTCATGAAAGATACAGATGGAAAGAGAAATAATAATGACAACAATGGATTCTAAACCAAAAACCCATTTCTATAGAAAACATTTCATTTAAAAATGGATAAATTTTACTAGAAGGGCAGGATTCCATCATACATGTACTAATGAAGACAGAGTACAAGTAAAAGATACAAGCAATACTCCCTGTATTTGCAACCTCTGACAGAACTTCATGCCAACACCCAGCTGGAGCCTTCCACCCTGCACAATTGTCTGGCGAATATTCATCACTTACACTTACACTCACCATGATTATTGACCATGATGGAGGGCCCCCTCCACTGGTTTACAGTTGAAACTCAGTCATCAAACCTGATATAGATTCTGAATAATTTCAACCTCTCATGAGAGACTAAAACAAGCATCTCCCCATGAGTTGGGTGCAGTGGTGGGTAAAATTTTAATTTTTTGAAGCTCAGAGCTTTTCCATTAAACTCTTTCCTTTCAACAGTCATAAAAAAATTTGGGATGTTTTTCTTCATTTCATACTCCCTGTGAGAGAAGTTAATAGTGTGTTAGTAGTGGGGGAATTTATTACCTGTCAAAAATCATTCAAATCCCTGTCATGGACAGCTGAAATCTGAAATTAATATTGTTAATTAAGATTATCATTTGTATCTGTTTTTGTTAACAAAAAAAGAAAACAAGGGAGTCTGTCTGAATCACCATCTTCAAAGCTGAGACACAATACCCAACATCCACAATTTAAAGGAGAGGTTTATTTTGTCTCATGTTCCAGTCCATAGTCCAGTGGCTCCAAGGCAGGACCACATGGCAGAGAGGCACAGCAGAGGAATGCTGCTCACAACATGGGGGACAGGAAGCAGAGGGCAACCAAGGAATTGGAGGAGACATGTCCCTAAGGCCACACCTCCAGTGATCTGCCTACTTAGAAGAAGCTCCACCTCTCAAGATCACATTTAGCTATAAATTCCTCAGGGGATTATCATGTCCCATAATCCAATCACCTCCCCAAAGCCTCACCTATGAGCATGTGAAGTTTTTTGGGGGGGACATTGAGATCTAAACCATAACAGAGTCTATGATGCTGAGACAGCTCCAGTTTCTTGAATTCCTACATAAACAAATTGGAGCAGAATTTAAACAGTAAAACATAAATTTAACCCATCAAAACATCACAAACTGTCCTGTAACCAAGCACTTTACACCACATTATGCCCAAATAAGGCAAATGTCTTTCTGTAGCCAATCAAGTAGTTTCTGTATTTTTTTCCTGCCTTTTTTTTTTCTGCTTTCATTTTACAGAAGCCTCCTAGAGTTGAGCACTCTGAATTCTGGTTCTGAATGCTGCCTGATTCACGAATTGTTCTTTGTTCGAAGAGGCTCTATTAAGTAGAATTTGAGTTAAGCTTTCTTTTATCATTACATTTATTTTGGTGGCTATAGTCTATACCTTATGCTGGAGAAGTTACATTTTACATGGGTCTTGAGCAAGATGACTTAGGCTTCCCTGTATTTTCAGGTGGTTCTGTCTTACCAGATGATGTTTACTCAAAAACTTTTCAAGCTCTCTTTCTTAGGGGATCATTGGAACCATTTGTAATGAATTTGGAACCACAATACCATCTCAGTGAAGTAATTGCTACCTTTAAGCCACTGCTTCAGTGTGTTGACTTTTTCTATTTAGTCCAGGAAAATTACTGAGACCATCCATAGTGAGATGAAATTATCTCTTACTATCTTGCACACGTGTCTCATTATCATGCCTCCTTTCAGAATCTCTGCAGGTCTCAGAAAGTATTTCAAATGAAGCCACATAAACCAATTGGATAGCTCACTTTTCTTCACTTGTGTTGCCTTTTCCTGGTAACATGTGGCGAACATTTCTGGAAATTGTTCTCAGACTTCTCCTAAGGGCCTTGTTTAAGTCTTATTTTTGTCCTTTCTACATCTTTCTTTCCTCAAGGGACCTAGGATGCACCTCAGTGAGTTCATTTTTAACTGACATCTTGTCAAGAAGGAGGTCAGATGCTGGCACAGATGAATACCTCTTGGACAGGTCTCTGCATTACGTTAGACAGAAAACTGCCCTTTTCTCAAATGGCAAACTATTCTTTTCCATGACCACAAGATATTTTCTGTACTTACTCCATGGAATATACTAACTACAAACTGAAACACAAAGCCACTCATTCAGAACTTCCTGTCCAATGATTTTGATAGTTAAAATCAGATCTCTCACTGACATTATTGGATGACAAATATCAAAATTAAGCCCAACCTTTCTGTAAGTTTACAAGAACTTGTTATGAATAAAAGCAACAATGTGGTCTTCAAAATATAATCCATTTTAACTCTACATAGATTTGCTCTTTTTCTTTGGGCTACTTCATATTTGTTTGTACTGGTTTTTTGTTTTTGTTTTTGCTTTTGTTGTTATTGTTTTTGTAACACAAAGATAACAGTACTGACCTAAGTCTTCCAATGTGGTTTTGGGTATATGACATAATATCAATTCATACTAGATAAATGAAGGAATCATATGATAAAATACTGAGTTAGTTGAGAAAATAGTTATATACTGCTTTAGAACATACCATGTAACAATTCAAGAATTATAAAGTGGCAACCACCCAGTGCAAGCACGGGAGCTAAGCAGCGTGAAGCCACCTGGCTCCATCCCAGGCCCCTCCCACACCACACCACGGTGAGGGGCCAGGCGCGGCTTGGAGCCCCAGCCCTATCCAGTGCTCTGCTTAGCCTGCACCTGCAAGGCCCAGTCCCACCCCCACCCCCACCCCCACCTCTGGCCTTCTGGCCTTTCTGCTACCTGGTTCCACACTACAGAGGCATAGGGGATTTTAAAGGCCCTTGTCCTGAGTGCCACAAGACAGAGCAGAAGTTAGTTAGGAGAGGGCTTCTCAGGCTCCTCAATGAAAACTGAAGCTCAGCAGAAAAGTAAAGAGAATCTCTACAATAAAGGCACATCAGAACACCGTATTTGGTAAGTTGAAGGGATCATTACCTGGAACCATCACCTCCCATCAAAACCTGCACTATCTTCAGGGGAAGGGCAACCGGAACCTACAGTAGAACTTTGCAGAGTTCAACACTGCAGGAGGATGGGGAGCTCAATTTGGGAATAGCAGCCAGAAATCTGCCTGAATCTCACAGGTATGCTGCTGGCTTACTGAGACTCATTGACTTGTATACGCACATGGATGCCTACGTTGCCTACTGTGACAGCAGAGATGTACCCTCAAGGAGGCCCATCATTTTTATTTTTTGCTATTTGCAAAAAAGAAAAAA
>NW_004624778.1:16443533-16461676 GCF_000247695.1 Heterocephalus glaber | reverse complement strand
TATATATATATAAATAATCACTTTGTAGGTGTTATCTAACAGTGAAGAGTGTAAAATTTGTGACTCTAGTACTGACCGTATATATAACTTTTGGACATTTATATCTCATATATCATTATATCATTACCCACTCATTACCCACTTGGAAACCTAAAAAGCATCTCAATCCTTACCAAGTTGAAAAGAGAATGCCTCCCTGATTTTTTCAAACTTGTTGCTACTCAAGTTTTTTCTCTCTCAACTAATGAAATTTTAAGTCATCTGGATGCTGAAGGCAAACGCAAGAATCAACATCAATTCATTTTTCTTTCATTCCCTCTGTTAGGTTGCATGACCTTTGTAGGAAGCAAGAAAAGGAGACTCCTGTTCAATTAATTTATTGAGGAACTGCTCAACTTGAGCATGCATTAGAATCACTTAAATCCCTAAACCCATATTTTCAACAAGACTTTTCAAAACCACCTCCAGAATGGGTCCTGATTCTCATCAGTGTAAGGCAGAGCATGTCTCCTCTCCAAGATTCTCTAGTGTACTTAGAATAAAATCAAAACTTGGTTTCATGTCAAGCAAATTTCCATTTTTTTTCTAGTTTAAAAGATTTACAACTGCTATTTCCTTGTCCTCAAATCTCTTCTACTACCATTACTCCAAATCTTAATATGACCTTTACCACTCTGAGATATAGATGGATAACTGCATCTTATTGATCAGGACTCAGCCCAAATGCCACTTCCTTAAAAAGACTTGCATAGATCATTCTACCAAAATTAGTTTCCACACCTCTAGTTACTGTATCTGGTTTTCCTTTTTTACTTCCTTCATAGCATCCAACAAATTGAATTTACCCAGTTTGTTCATATGTTTCTCTGATGATCATGTTTCCACTTATGACAGTAGCTGGAGTTCTACAGATGAAGCCTTGGAAATGTAAGATTTGGAATGAAGTAGGGGTCTGATATTCAGCTTTTAACCTGGCAGTCTTTAGTAAAATACTTTGTCCACCTATTGTATGTTGCATGTTTACACAAAATGTCACACCTGATCCTCAGTATCACAGCTGCTCTTGTACAAGCTGAAGGTTGAAACACTGCAGCAAAGTACAATGCTCAGAATGATGACACACTTCAGGGAGGTAGATTAAATTTTGTTCTCAGCATAAATTTCAAAGCAATCAAATTATTTTGCCAAGTGAAGTGGCTTTACCTGAATTGCATTAAATACTACATATTTGATAGTATTCAGCAATGTTTTCAGTGGAGGGTTGGGGGAGGAGCTCAGTATCTTGGCAAACACTGATCCACTCATCAATCTGTCTAGTCATGCAATCACATCCTCTAATAAGAGGTCTAGAATTGTCACTCACAATGATGTGACACATTACCACTGATTAGCACAGATGACAAAGATGTCTCAGGAGCAAAGTGAGACAGGGCTCACCTTACCCAGTTTTTGTTTTCCTCAGGCCTCACTAGGTAGGTAGCTACAACCTTTTGCTGTGACAAAATACAATTCCATTATTCACATATATACACATGCTTGAACGTACATACATACCCAAACACCCACTTCAACTTATGTAACACAGAATTTTGATATCAATTAAAAACAAAGGAACAGTATCTTATTCTCATAAATTTTTGGATAGGTAGATTCACTTATCTTTTTTCCTACTACATAAAAAGCTTTTATACACCTTTGAATATAGTTAATAGGATTTTTAAGTTATTTTAATTTTCAACTATACAATGTAGCCTAAGGACAGAAATCACAGGAATCCCCTGTGATTCCTCCAAATATCCTCTGATTCAGTCAAGTTGATATTATAATTTTCTGTTAAGTAAATACAGTTCATTTATTTCTGTTCTCATGCTGTTTGCCCTTCCCCCAAACCATCTTAGCTCATACTTTCCATTTTCCCAAAGATGATTTATTTTCTAATATATTCAATTCCATCTTCTCCCCCAAAATTTGGAGAACTATTATATTTTCTGAACTCCTATGTAATTTAGTTTACCTAGGTCATTTGCCATTTATGAAACATGCTTCTTTGAATTATTATCTAATTTTGCCACATCAAGTCAAGGAAAAAAATACATAATGTCGGGACTCTTTCCTTTTCCCTTGGACAGCCAGAAGAGGCCAGGACACAACAGGCAGCTCTCATGCCCTCCTGCATTATGTCCACAAGATGGACTGGGGTGCTTAAGTCCAGCATCTTCCTGTCACTGCTATAGTTGCCTAAGCAGCCTCTAGTTGTGCTGATAGGAAATGCCCCTCCATTGACTTAGGCTGATCTAGATGTTGCTGCCACCTCTTTAAGGAATGGACAGAAAACTGCTCTTGACAATGCAAAGGCCAGGGAGGGACTGGGATTCATCACAGATATACCCAAGTCCCCTCAATGCCATAATAAATATGGTCAGCTCTCTTAAAGACTTCTCTAAACTGTGACACTCATGATTTTAGCTTCATCATTTCTGTGAAGATCTTGGAGCTGTCACTCAAGAGTTCCTTTTCCCCAAATTTTTTCTACAGGTTCCATGACAGCTGCAGCTGTCCTAGTCATCTCATGGCTATTTAGGAGATAATTTGCCTTGGCTGAAGAGGCTTAAAATGTGGATCTAAGATTACTCTCCCTGCAGCCATTCCTGATGACTCTGTCCTGTAACCTCCAGATGATTCTGCCCCTTCTCTGTCATTGCACCAAAAGCCCTCAAATACATAAAAATACAGGAAAGTGTGTATTATGGTTTGGGTCTAGATGTTCCCCCAAAGCCTCATATGGTCATAGGATTGATCTAGAGTGTGTGAAGCTGGAATTGATTCATGATGCAATGCTAGGCTCAAGGGCACTAGGATTAAGGGTGTGAGTGCTATCCACCCTGAATACTCAGAATAAGATAAAAGGGGCAGAGAGCTGCTGTTAAAGCTCTTGTTACCTTTGCTGCCTTGTATATGCAATGTTGTTTCTGCTCTGCCATGTCTGTTTGTCTTTCCTGCCTTGGAGTTGGGTGATTGTGGACTGAAACCTCTACAAACTGTAAGCCAAATAAACTCCTTCCCCTTTAACTTTGGGTGTCTGGTATGTTGTTTCAGCAATGAGAGAGAAAAATAATTAACACATAAATTTGGTACTGGGATTAGGGCATAAACCCACACAGACATAGAATGGGTACTTGCTGTGATGCTGGCCATGTTTTTTAAGCTTAAAAGCCTTGGAAATCAGTTTGAAAAGGTTTTGAGAGACCGACCAAAGAGGCAGCCCTGGTGCACTCTAAATTATATGGCAGACTCTTGTAAGAGCCCAGAAAATCAGAATACTGCTACCAGTTAGGATGAGGCTTGGAAGGCCTCTGTTGGGGACTGCATTGACTGATGGATCCCAAGCAGTGTATGTCATGCTTCAGTAAGAAGTAGGTCTGCATTTTGCTTGTGTTTGGAAACATTGCCTGGGTAGCAGAAAAATTTTTAGTGAAGTATATTGTTGGGATGGTAGCATGGTTACTGCTGAGGACTTTTGGCTGAATCTGTGTTGGAAATTAAGAGCAGAAAATTAGCAGGGTGATTTGAAGCATTTGGCCAGAGGAGAGGCTCCAATAGAGCTGCGGATTGCAAGGATGAAACAGAGGAGAATATGGTTGTTGAGAAGAAATAAGACAATGGAAAAGTGACCTGAGATCTTTTACCAGAAGGGTGAAATGTATTTGGGATGCAGGAAATTCCTCGGGATGTCAAGTGTTGCTGCACCTATTGTCAAAATTAATGCAGAGCAAGGATTGTGATTAATTGATCTCTCCTATTTATGATTTTAATTTAGTGTATGTCAATGTATGTGAGACTGTTTTTAAGCATTACATTATGTATTTGAACGGAAACCCAAAGAGTTTTAAAATTTGAAGCCATAATGGAAATGAATGCAATGAGAATTATGCGTATGTAATTGTTACATTGATGTAAATCTGAAGAGATCAAGATATGTTAACCTTTCACAAATCTGGCACTAGAGACTATAATTTAAGGCAATGTGTTTTGTTATCAAGTTGACCAGGGATGGACTGTGGTGGATTGACTGATGGTCAACTTGTAATGCCCAGCTAAATTGAATCAGCATGGTCTAGGTGTGGAGGATCCACTTGAAGACTGTGACCAATAGATATAAAAAGAGAGCTGAAGGGGAAGATTTTGACCTGTTGATTTTCTAGAAGCTTGCTGCGGATGGTTTTCCTGATGCCAACTAGGCTGTTCTCATCAGAGGAGGAGCTCGGGACCTCACTGTCACTGAGAATAGTTACTGTTTTCGTCAAGGGAGCTCTGATCTTTACTGTGAGCATCACTTCCTGGTTACAATGTGGATCCTTCAGCTTGATGAGATAAATCCTTCATCACACCAGTGTAGTTTTTCTGGCTTCCACCACTGGCCTTTGGGCCTTCCAGGTGAAGATCCTCAATACAGACAAGCATGAGACATTGCCATGGACTCTAGGCCACTGGTTGGACTCAAGGAGGACATTGCCTTGGACTCTAAGCCTTTAGCTGGACTTGTGTGGGAAACTTCTGGGATCCAGGCCCTCAGCTGAATCCTTTGGGCTTCTTGTATGTGGTTAATGTCTTGTACTCTTTTGGATTTGACTTTTTGGGTAACTATCATAAAATAATCTTGTAAATTATGTGTCCTGTATTTAATGTATTCCCTTGCCAAATCCTGCTGACTACAACAGTGTGTATGCATGAGCCACTCTTCCTCTAAGCAACACTTCCTCAGATTCCTTGGGTCACTTGAGAAGAGCTCCCTCCTATGCACTACCCTCCTATGCTACACAGTACAGTACGGGGGCCCAATCAAGCCTTATTCAAATGGTCCTATTGCCTACTCTACTCTCGATTCTTGTCTAAGGTAGGGTAGGCTGAGTAGGCTGCACTAACAAAAGGTAGTAAGGCCAGGTGCTATTAGACTTGAAGAGTTCCCAACTGGCAGAAACCAGCAGTAACTGTTAGAGACCTACAACAACTTGCAGTGACCAGGAAGGAGCACCAGGAAAGCAGCAGAAGCTGTTGGAAGAACTCCAGAAAGTTGCCAAGGAGGCTATGAGTTTTAGCCTCTGAGGAGCTGATGGGGGAGTTCTAGGAGTTACCAAGGTCTAGAACTCTAAGATCCACAGCAGGAAAGACTGAGAAGGACTGGGAATCATTCATACTCAAAGCAAGAAGCCACTAATATCAAAGGAGCAGCACTTTGCCAATTGATGATTTTGATTCAAACTGAGCTAATTGGTGATAATATGATCAGCTGTATATGCTAGCACCCTTTAGATGATGGAGCATTTTTATTCATTCCCATGCTCTAAATAATATCTGCTTTATAGTAAGAACTGAATAAATATTTGTTAAATTACTGAGGGTTTAAAATAAAGTTATATATAATAACCCACCCATTCCTTACCAGAAAACATAAAAGTTCTCCTTTTCTTTTTCCCCCTACAATCTTCTAAAGAAATCATGCAGCACAATCACTAATATTGTACACAACTGTGGAACTTTGTCATTCTTACTGACATGTGCAAATATTTTCCTGACTGACTACAAATACAACAGTCACTAAAAAGGGATTCATATATGTTTAGTGTACCTCACTTTCTAAAGAAAAATGTAGAATTATATTTTAAAATTATTTCTTTAATAAAAATATCAAAGTAGATATTATTTGTGAAAGAAGAGTTTTCAATGTTAAAATTCAATATTCCCAGGAACCTCAGATGAATTAAAATTACATACAATTTAATTTAAAGATGACAAGTAGAGAGCACTCATCAAAAAATTGAACTATCTTTTTAAATATAGACCTTATTTTATAATTTTCCATGGTGCCTAAGTCTTCTTTGAGAGACAAATATTAGACCAAGATGAAAAGATATTATGATAAAATTAATGTCACGATAAAGTTTGAATCAATATGACTTTTGAAGCAGATCCACTAAAATCAGTTAATTAATTTAATTTTAAGAAATACATATACCTTAAAATCAGAGAATATGTGTGTTTGTACATGGTTAATTTTTAGTGAATGTAGTTTTAAATCATTTCAATTTGTTAACCAGAAGTTTCTCTTTAAAGCTATAATTACAATTCCAAGGTCAAAATCAAAGCATCCAAATTAGATCTTCTGATACCATAACCAAAATCAAAACAAAATCTGCTTTCTAAAAATATACCATCAAAAGACACTACCTTATACATTTCCAATGCAGTAAAATCAGCACTTTTTTTAACCTCTGAGTGAAACAAATGTCTGTCAACAACATTTCTCCATTTAAAATCCGCATTTTAAAATTAAAAGAAAACAAGTTTGGAAATCAAGAAAAAGAAGGTAAATCACTTTGAAATGATCCAGTGTTCTCAGTAGTGCTTTAAAACTGAGTTATTCTTTTGTTTGGAAACAAAGAGAACTGTAATATAAATTTTGTTTCTCCCAGAAATCTCTTTCATGATTTATGGAAACAGCCAGTTCTTCCTCAGTCATACATGGTATTGTATCAAATAACTCACTACTTCAACTTTATTACAAAATATCCATAGAATGTTAAATAACTTGAATTCAGTAATGAAAGTTAGTGAATCAATTACCATTAAAATGTGTTTAAAGAACTATTTGCCCATGAAAAACTGAACTAAGAAATTTAAAATGCAAACTTTTCTGCTTTACAGAGTTCTACAAAGGTAGAAATGTTTTAATACCGGGAAGTAACATGGAAGAAACAGTCAAATATATACATATATAAACACATATATGTATATGCACATATATATGTATATACAGCAGTCAATTATATAAGTTCAATATTTATTCCCTTGTCTGTCTAAAGTCTATTCTACACTGGACTTTTATAGAACAACTTACTGCTTTCTCTAACCACAGTTGAAACTATATAGGATTTAGCACTTTTTTTACAAAAGGTGTCGATTAATACATTTGTAATTTCACATATAACAGTTCTGATGAGGTTTGATTCAAAGTACTAGACAATTTTTTAAAAATTAAAATGCAGCCCTATAAATATTCATCTTATTTTTCATGAATGTTTTGGTAAAAAAATGGCACACTTGTATAGGTGTTTATTGTAAGTACTGTAAATAATGATGTTCAGCTACAACCCAGTCTAGCTCGATGGGTAATTCTTAGGCACACTAAAAGATGAGAAACACTCCCAAAGCACTGCTAATATCTTTCTTAAATGTCATAGTTTTCAGTTAAGGTATCATCAGGTGAATGGAAGTTGAAAGTGTTTAAAAACCTTACTTCCTAAGGAGGGTTCCAGAGCTTGTGTACTGGGATGCCTATTGAAGGTGAAGTCACATGCAACAGGACATAAGGGCATGAAGACTGGTATCCACTCATGAAATGTCAAAGTCTAAGGCTATTCCACCCTCCTGTGGAAGCCTAGCCCTCCTCCACACAATGGGAAGCTATAGGTGAGACCTATTTTCTCCCGAATCTCCTTCTATTTGCTAAGTACATGAATTCTGGGTGTTCTGTGTTGGAGTGAAACAGACCTGACTTGTTTGTTCTCCAGAAGGTATACACAACTTCATTATAATTGGGCAGGTAATGTGCTCATCATTAATAACAGATCTCCTAACTGCCTTTTAAAACTCCTTTGTTATTTGAGTTTAGAACCCTCCAACAAAGCATGGAAGGAATGTTTTTGTTTGTCAGTTTCAAAACTGCTGTTAAAAATGAACTTTCATGGCTCAAAAAGACTCTCATTAGACTTCCAGTGGATCTATGAGTTTGAGGATCATGATTTACCAGCATAATATCCAGAAAGAACTTGTTTCAAAAATTCGTCCTGAGTAACTGGGCAAGCAGACCTGCTATATGGAAGTATTAATGTGAAATAGGTGCATGTTGAAATAATATGTGACAATGAATTCCAGTCTAGTATAATTAAAGCCGAGGAACACTTGCAGAATGCCCTATTCAAACTTCTAGGTTTAGATGGTAAAACTTATTAATAAACAAGAGACTATTCTCATTTGGCTATGGCAGAGTCTTATACATTTGGCTAATCTAAAACTGATTTTACATGATTAATGAGTAAGTTTAAAATTTTAGAAAAAAAATAAGTGATATTCACAATTGCCATTTGTCTTTCAGAAGACCAATTTTGTTAGCCTTTCTAACTATATTGCTAATGAAATGATTTTATTTTGCCAAAACCCAGAAAACTACATGAAACATGTCCATTTGGCCCATAACTAGTTTTTGTTTACAAAGTCATTGGCCAATGAAAGGGGAATGAATTTGAAAATTACTTTTAATTATTCTTGGCAAGTTTCTCCATGAAGTCATTATAAACATAATACTGTAGTGAAAAACTGTATCTCATATCTATTTGAAACTCTTGCTAAAGAGCAGACAGAATGTACCAAACTTTAATTAATGTTGATAAAGTTTTGAAAGAAAATTTGTTAAGCTTTTGAATTACTAAAATAGGAGCCTACTGATGACCATGGATGAACTCTTAGAGTTTAACTAAAGTTATATACATAAGCTTGCATGGTTCAAAAGAAAATGCAGACTTCTTAGTAGGTAATCTTTGTAATCCTATTGGATTCTTATAGAATAAAAAAGGGACGCCCAAATAGAGCGTTCAGATATGAGAATTGTATAGACTGGAATAAGCAAAACTATGGCATCAATCCTTTCTCATTATGCTCCCTTACAAAGCCATCATGGGCTCTTTCTTTCACGAATCCCATATCGAGTCCACATGTGCTATAGCAGAGTATCCTGAGCTCTCATCATAAGGCAACAGAAAATGCCATGTAAAGTTGAACTGAGTACATTCAAAAAAAGTTCATGCTACAAGGGTAAAGAACTTCCAATAAAAAATGAGTTTAAACTACTCTGATAGCAGATCTTTACTGACACAGCAGAAGTTATCAAGTCCAGCTCTTAGTGATTTGAGTGATATTTGTTTTTGTTTTCCAAATCACTTCAATGGGATTAAGGAGGACTCTGTCACTGGCCTCCATCAATCTATCTTCAGGCATTCTTTGGGGACCTCATGCTATCTCATGGCTTTAATTATCACTATAAATCATAATCCTATTACGTTAGGATGTCTCCCTAATTTTATCTTCAGTCCAGACCGTCCTTCCTAATTCTATTACCTACCTAGGAAGTATCTCCACTGAGGTATCCAAATCTGTCCTGTCCGAAGGAAAATTTTTTATATCCCACAAAATCCAATTCCACTGCAATCTCCTCCACTTTGGAGGAAAGAAATTCTATCCCTCTAGTTTCTCAGGCCCTCAAACATTACCACCATAATAGTCTCTCTCTGTCTCAGACCTCATATCCAATCTATAAGCAAGTCCTGTTGGATCTAGCTTCAAAATATTCCCAGACTCTGACCACTTTTTACCATGCTCAACTGAGCATGAATCTTCTCAAATGAGATAGGTAGCAATAGCTTAACTGGCTTCCCTGATCTTGCCTATCTTCCTTCCATCTAGTAGAACATAATACACAGAATGGGATACTTGACTCATATCATATATGTCCTTTGGGGCTTTCATTTCATACAAAACCAAATCCAAACTCCTTCCAATAACCTACAAGCAACTTCTTGACCTGGCTCTCAGTTACACTCATCGCTCAGGCCCAGCTAAGTCTCCACTGCACACTCTGCTCCAGACACATGGGTCACTGTCTATGCTCTGACCATGACAATCCTATTTCTGTCTTGGAGCTTTTCTACTGCCCATTTCCTGTGCCTGGAATAGTCTTCTCCCAAAAATCCCCAAGGATAACCTCCTGATATACTTAAAGTTCTCCTTAAATCTCATTTTCCTAATAAAGTCAAATTGGAATATCCTATCCCCATAGTTTGGTCTCTATTTTCTTTTATTACACACATAATCCTCTAATAAACTCTAATGGTTATTACGTTTTCTATTTTTGTCTTCTCTCTATCTTCTAAGATGTAATTCCATCAGGAAGAGATATTAGTCTTTCTTATTTACAGATGAATTCCAAGTAACTAGAACAGTAACTGACACAAAGTAAATGCTCAATAAACCTTCATTTAACTGAACTGGATTGTCCTGCTCTACAAAGGTAGGAAAAATAAGATTAGGTCCTAACATAATATGAACTTTAAAAGTAAGTATTGTGTAATTTCCATCTAGAACAAGAAATATATAGCATTTAGAATTTCTTACTGGTTAGCAATTATATCATAGCTATAACTAAATAATTCAATAGTAGAATACCAGGCTACAGATAACATAGTAATAGGAACTAGTCTGACAGTTGAATATCAATCAATGGCCTCTTAAGAGATTTTCTGCTTCTGCCCTTGAGCCCTGCCCATTCTCACCACAGCAGAGGAAACCTATTAAATAGTATATCAGTTAATTCTTCTCACTCAGGGTAAGTTTTAGGCCATGAAATAGTCAACAAGACTTTACACAATTTGGCTTTCCTTTACATCTCCACCTCAATTTTTTTCTCTTTCTGGCTCACTCACCTTCATCCATGCTGAGCTATTTGTTATTTCTCAAAAGAAGCAAGCAAGCTCCTGTCTCAAGGGTCTCTCATTTGCCTTTGACTCTGGCTAGACCATTCTCCCTCCAGAAATCTTTATGGCTCACACCTTACTTTCCTCAGATCTTCACTCAGATATCATCTTCTCATGGGCATTCCCCTGACCACCATATTTAAAGTGAAATTCCATTTCATTGATGCTTCACATTCATTTGGTCTTTAACTTTTCAATAAAACTTTAATATAGCATTGTAATCTCATTATCTTACTGTATGCCCAATATATTTTGCCCCGTTGTCTTATTTATTGGTTTTCTCCTTGGCTTCCCTAGAGTATAAACCCATAAAAGTAGTGTTGTACTTTCTACTCTATTTCCGGCATCTAGAACAGTAGTTGGCAAAAAATATATGTTCAATAATTCTCGGTGAGTAAATGACTGAATGCAGAGATATATACACATGTGAACAGAGTTCTCATTTTAAAAGGGTCATTTGGTAGCTACAAAGCACTTCTTGGGACCTGAGTAGTGTCTTCTGTTATAGTATAGAACTGTAATAGGAAAATTGCCTTTTTATGTCTGAGCTCAGTCCTGCCATTTGCTGAGTCAATAAAATAAATCAATAAAATAAATCATTTATATTGTCCCCCCTCTCTGGAGGCATTTCACAAATGTACATATGTGTACAATGTTGGAGATTAAAGAGACTTCAGTGATGGGCCAAGGTATTGCCTTCACTTTAGAAATGAGGAGTAAATAATAGACCTAAAGCCAATTATCAAGTTACTCCCACGCAGCACTAGAACTAAGGTGTTCCTACCAGTGCATTGATCTTGCTATAAGCTCGCTCTTGGATCTGATATGGCACAAAGAGAAAACACAAAAAATATACTGAGTAACAAGAGTTCTTCCATGTATACAGCTGTGGGAAAAGCTGGCTGAAATGTATTATTGTTTCCTGATGTGTGAGATGTTCTTTGCTATATTGCTGCATGATTTCATAGATCAAATTGTGATAATACTTAAAGTATCAATTTTTTAAAAATCTAATTTGAAAACAGCCAATTAGGCTATTATTTAACTCAAGCTAATGATTCTATTCATTAGATGAGCAAGCTAATTCATATTTCATCACTTGACCATAAAAATGACTGAGATCAAAACCATCATAGTTCTGATAAGGTAATTTGCTTTTCTTAAAACTTTCCATGAAGAATTTGGTATGAAGGTAAATAATTGTTTAATTCAGAAATTACCCACTATATGTGGCCATGCAGTATGTAGCTTGTAGCTTCTTCACTTGAAGACAGCATCTCTCACCAAGCACTAGAACATTAACTAAAGGAACTGGTTTTCCAGGAGCAGCTAAGCTAAATGTGCTTCATTGCCATGGTGGACAGATGTACTAGAGTTTTATTAGCTACGTTAAATAATCACAACTCCAAGGTGAGTTTTAATGCAATGTAGTTTCTTTAATGGGTCTTCTTTCAGCAGAAGTCCTCATTACTGCTCAAGTAGTTTCACAGCCGAATTCATAATGACAACAAGGACTATCGAAGTATTTTTAGGCAACAAAAAGAAAGATCATCATGCCTTTGCTACAGAAATTGGAGACATTAAGTATCTTTAAAACAAGCATAGCTATTAGATCACACTTACTGAAACCGTTACTCCTCATTTGTTTTCAAATGCTTCCTACTATGGTGTTTAAGATGGTGTAATCCTGGGTTTTAAGTGTCTTTTGTTGGCACAGAGTTAAAAGAGGCAAAAAAAAATGGAGAATATAATCAGAACCTAATAAGATCTCAGTAGTCTGTAATAATGTGCCAAATCCTAAAGATAATCAATTTAACATCTTTTGTTTCTCTAACAATGATCTCAAAAATCCTTAAGGTGACATGTGTGTATATTTGAATAAGACATCAGCTTTACCTTTGGAAGTATATACATAGAACATGAACCAAAAAGAGATGTGACCACTAAAACAGATGATATATACTTGGGCAAACTTAGTACAGAGGACACAGGAAGTGAACTATTTATACAGCCAGAGCTGGGACACAATGCTGCTCAGCCAATTTTGTATCATACTTTGCCACATGGAAATGTACGGTTCCTTGTTCAAAAGTGACAGCAAATTTCAACCGCAATAAAAAGAGTAGACCACTAACAATACCACAGGACCTGTCTAAGGACACTCTACAGGTCACAGGACCATGACTATTGAGTCTAAGCACTCGCTCCCTGAGAAACTCAGAGGTAACTAAGAAGTACAAGACACATATATTTAAAACCAAGTCATATAAAGGAAGACTGAGAAACTAGGAATATTTCAGAGAAAAGAAATGCCTGAAATGTGAGTGCCTGAATTGCTTAAAATAGTTGAAGAGCTACTGCCTGAATTAGGAATTAGATTTTATTTTCCATGCCCCCAAGTAATAGAATTTACACCAATGAGTAAATATATCAGTATATTTAATTTAATATTGGTATCTTCAATGCAGCCAAGTTTATTCAAGAAAGTTTGGGCTAACTAACCAAGTAGTGGTGCTGAAGTCACTAGAGATATTCAAATATATGCACTTTGTGAATTCACAAATTAATGCTAGCCTTACTACATCAAAATCACTTGAAGCATCTTAAAATGCTATTTCGTGGTCATCCCCCAAAGGTGAATCTCAGAAATGTGTAGCTACTGAAGTGCCTAATTAGGGAATATCTGTTTCATTTATGGTTAGAAACCTCTGATCTAAAAGATATTTAAGTAGTACCACTATAATATAAGAAACTTGAAGGAACCTTTTCTAAATGCAATAGTTCTCAGCAAGGCTGAAGGCCCTCTCCCTCTGGGCCCTGGCTTGGTATGCCAGACTGGCCATGCTATACAAACTGATATGTTTTCTTTTATTGTATCCTTTATCTCACACCTCCAAACTAATTTGGACTTTTCAAAAAATCAGCACCTTGGAAAGATGATTTTAGTTTGCTATTCACATAATTAACCACAAGAGATCAGATTCACTACAATATAGAATATGTAAAACACTATTTTTGAAGATTCATTCAAAGGGAACAGAATTTTTAAAATGCTTGAATCTTGAAATGTTCTTTCCTTATCACTAAACATGACTGCAAAATGTTCTAAGATATGGCTAGCTACTAAGATAAAAATATATGCCTTCCACAATGAATGACATTTTCCAAAAATGGCACATCTTGGGTTAAAATTCTGGTATATTTTGTGAAGATATAAGTGACTCCTTCCATGGAAAACTTCAGTATCCTTTTGTTTCCAGTTTTCCAGAGATGCAAAGCTACTCATTTTATACAACTACCATGCTAATTTTGTTTTATAGTTTGCATTTTTAATGTCCTTATTCTAAATACTAGAAATATGGGAAAGACAAAAACTAGTATTACATCTAAGATAGGAAATACCAGTATCCCAAATGCAACGCCCTGGAAAAGTTACTGCCATGAATTCAGATTAGGATTCTCTTACTGAAGAGTGAAACTTGTTACTGGATGGGGGACACAATGTTTCAGATATAAGTGTCATTTAGTAGCAGAGCAAGACAGCATTTTTGCTTTGGGAGAACAGAAGGACTTATTTTCTCCAGTGTGGGCAGAAACTTCTATCTTTTTGCCCTTACTGCTCCCACAGTGTCTTCCTAACACTATTCTCACATGATAAATGGCATTTCACTTCATTGGTGGAAAAATAGATGATCCATGCCAGAATGAATGGGAAAAATATGTCTGTGATTGTGTTAAGCAAAGAATACAAATCATCTGCAATCCAATGATAAAAATTTTGAAACAGTAGCTAAAAACAGTATCTTCAGAAAGTGTTTTGAGAGTCACAAGTAAAAAAAAAGTAGCAGTAACCCATATATTTTATTATTTACTTGCTCTTTAAAATCTAATGGTAAAATTCAAGACAGTTTGTGAAAATCTTGGGAAAAAGAGTTATTTGAAATTTTTATACAGTATGTGGATTTCCTGTAACCATAACTAACTGGTACTTTTTTCTAGTAGAAAACTTTCTACACTATAACTCTTCACAATTCTCTCAATATTTTAGCTTCTGGGCCTGTGTTTGAAACCATCCATATGTCATATTAAAGGAATGTGAGTATGGTGCAACTTTTGTCTGAGACATGTATAGAAATTGTTGAAAGAACCATTTATTTCAGTCATAGCTGTGTTGGCCAGCAGGGCAGCTTGGGGCTTGTTCACAATTCCACTTAAATGTAAGTTTATGTTTAAAAAATGGAAATAATCACAATCATATTTTCCTTGATTTTAGAATATAAACGTTGGAACTTATTAGAAACTATAAGAGCAGACATACTTCTTCAGAGTATGTTATTATTTGTCATTATGAAAAAAAGTACAGGTAATTTACATTATATATTATAATTAAACATTGTAACTTTACAAAATCAATAATATAGCAAAAAGACAAACAAGCCTGAAGATATCTCCCCCAACTTCCCCCCGTCAGAAGCAGATTTATATATCAAATTTTTGAATAATATAAATTGCTTCATTTTGTTATGAACAACAATAATATAGCAGGGTCCCTTAAGCAGGCACTGAGCAATTTATATATGAAGTCTAATTGATCTTGATATGAACCTTATTAGTTAGGTAGTATAATAGCCATTTTAACAATGAGAAAGTCAAGGAAGTAAGTTGACCAATATATGATGGGACACTTTTAAGTTAAGGTGTAATTGCAGGATGGTCTGAATTCATTCTTAATTACACCATGATCCCTTGGCATACAAAGAAATCTTTTAATAGAAATTTATCACAATAAATTGCTTATTCAAATTATTTTATAGAAACACCTAATGAGTAAACAAAGAAAGATTTTCAAGTTTAATTTCCTATGCTTAATTCTTTAACTTGCTTGTCATCAGTGTGAAATCGTTAGACCTGCAGTAGAGGGGAAGAAAGACATTCTGGCTCCTGACATCAAAAGGCTGAGAAATAACCTGGTCCCTAAGTACTTGCACGCCACAGACAAGTTCTCTGGCATTTTCATTCTTATCACTGAGATCAAGAATTTTGTCACCTCTATACTGCAGCCACTCTGAATATTGAGCTCCTAGTTTTGCATCCTTCCTGTTTCAGTGGTCAAGCATCAGAACAATTCTTTAATATTCTTTTCTTCAAGATTAATAGTTTTGAAATACATTCACATGCCAGAGACTAACTATGAATATAGCTTTAGAGCAATCACAATGTTTCCCTTACTTTCCACCAGTGAGTGCCTCCTGCATCCCATGATGTACAGCTGTAGTCCACAGTGTAGACAGGCTTTCCAGAACATTTCTCATGAATGGGCAGAATGAACAGACCACTTCATGTTTTCAATCGGTGTTTATATTTCTTCCCAATTTTGCAGTGAATCTGCCATCACTCACGGAAATGAGGAAAGTAAAGAGAAAATAACTCACTAGCTCTTTTGGAGAGTCCATTGCAACTAAAGTTGAGAAGGGACTTTTCATCATTTTTCCATCATTGAAAACCAGTGTATTTTCCATCAAGATGAAGGGACCCACTTTTCAGCGAGTCAAAACTATCTTGAGAGTGAATCAAGTCTGCCAGAGAGATCCTTTTACATGAAAAGATACCAACTGGCCACAGAATTGTGATTTCCCTTCCCGAGAGAATAATCTCACTACTTTTTTTCTCACCATTAGCAAGAATGGCCTCTGCTTCATTTTGCACTTCTTAAACACTGCCAGGTAGCTCATGCTGCAGGAATAACTCACAAGCATTACATATTCCTTTTGCCTCATTATACATGTCACTCTTTGGAGCTCAAAGGGATTCAGTAGCCCCTGTATATTTTCCTGTACAGAGATATCTGATAAACAGAGTGCTTATCCATTCTCAGTAAACAAACATACCATGTAAGAAAATCTTCTAGTCATGCAGGATAATCAGAACTATGATTATTATTGTTAAATTTCAGAACAACCAATCCAAAGCTTTTAACTTTATAAAAAAAATATGAAATGTCTGGGTTTGCTGCATCTCTTAGAAAATAAAGTAGCAGGTCACCTTAAGACAGAATATTTCTTTGACACTCAAAGGATTCTGTAATCCTAGAAAAACTTAACTTTGCCAAGTTTCAGAAAGTAAAGGAAATTGAGCCAAATACCTCTGACCAGAGGTCACACTGTAAATACACTGCTTAAAAATATATTCCTAATATAGCTTTTCAATGCATGAAGTAAAACGCCCCCAGAAGACTATTGTGTTCACTCATAAATCTAACCAGAAGTCAGTAAGGTCCATACGTTTTCAGTAAATGTTGACTGCAATTAAAAACAAAAGAGAGAAAGACAAATTGAAGAAGGAAAAGATTTCAAGTTCTAGTTAACTTCAGTTTTTCCTGTTTTGATTTATGTTCTTGGAAAAAATCTACTTCTTCAGCATCCCAACAGTAATGCTAAAATTAACCTATACTTTGTCAAGGATCTATAAACATGTATCTTAGTCAAACTCTTTGTGGATGAATTCCTTAAGCCTCATAACTCAAGAAAAAATAAGAACAGATCTTCACTACCCACTCCACAGCCTTAATACTGAAGATCAGCATTTTTATCTGCAGGAAAAGAGGTGCCATGTGGTCAAACTGCCAAATGATTTCTTCAAAACCATGGATCCCACCTATACCAAACCCTCTATCTGTGGGACCTCATGG
The DNA here is from genome assembly GCF_000247695.1 of Heterocephalus glaber. Next base: position 16,444,405 of record NW_004624778.1, on the reverse strand, counting down.
TGGTCTCTGCAGAAAGCATTCCTTTTCAATGCAGTCCACAGTGATTCAAGATTCTCTTAATATGTGGTCTTATTTTTGTAGAGGAGAAAGAAGCAGGTTAAGAGGAAGCTTATTATTTTCATGTATTTCTGGTGTTGCAGATAGAGAGAACTAAAACTAAGAAAAAGGCCTCCCAGATTAGCTCTCAGTTTACTCTAAGCTACAGACGTCATCATCCTGAATATAGGCAGATAATTTATGCCCATAGCTGGATCAAGACCTTTGGAATGAGCTGGGAATGGCAGAGTAGGGTAGTAATGGAGCATTGGCCACATTTCTCTACCTGTGAGCAGTTAGCACAGAGAGCCTGTATGGTGGAACCACTGTGTCTTGGAGGTGCTGCTTACTTGATAAGGTTGAAAATAGAGGTTATTGCTTGGGTTTTTTTCTTAAATTCTATTGGTACATTTTAGGTATACAATAAATACATTTACATTTATCTTTGGGTGCTTGTACCTGTACATGATGTATCATGGTTCTTTTGTTTCCATTACCTGTGCACCCTTCACCCCTAAACCCTTCCCTATTTACATACTTCATTTCCATTGATTTTTTTCTTTCTCATAACTTTTGCTTTCCATTCTTTCCTTTCCCCTTCCCCTCCCACCACCCCTGCACCTTTGGACCTTCTCCAATTTCAAAGTATCATTTATTAGTTATTAATCCTTTTAGTCTTTATTTACACTCTGTTTCTCACATTAGAGAAACTATTTGGTATTTACACATGTGTCTTATTTATTTCACATAAGAGTATGGCCTCAATATGCATCCATTTAGCTATAAATGACTCTAGTTTCTCATTCTTTATGGCTGAGTAGTACTCCATTTTATAA